>NDGM011151451.1:3491-14619 GCA_002564305.1 Octomys mimax | reverse complement strand
ACCTTTGGAATTTCCCAAGAAATAGGAATATCTTTTTTGCTTATAAGCTCTATGGGGTTCAGAAGAGTTCATGCAAAATGATGGCCCAGGGCAGGGGCTGACCACACTGAAGGACCAGCCAAGTCATGAGAAGGCTGGAGTTTGAGCTATGTTGCTAATCCAGCCGGGCTAGGTGAAGTAGTGCTCAGTCATGCGGCCAGTAAATCCACCAGCCCTGCCGTCCTAATGAACTTCATAGACAGTCAGGTGAACGACCTTATTGTGGAGATACTGAATGGCTTAACAGTCCCTCTGCATTCAAGACCCTCCCAAGCCTTGTGCTAAGGAAGCTGTCTGTGACAACCACCAGCCAACATTGTACTAAATGGTGAGAAGTTGAAAGCTTTCCTTTTAAAATCAGGAACAAGACAAGCATGCCAGCTAACCCAACTTTTGTCCAATATAGTTCTCAAGACATTAGATAGAGCAATTAGACAAGAGAAAGAAACAAAAAAACATACAGATAGAGAAGGAAGAAGTTAAATTTTTATTTGCTGAGGACCTTATCCTTTACATAGAAGTCATCAAAAACTCCACCAAAAAATTCCTAGAACCAATAACCAAATTTAGTAGCATAGCAGGATAAAAAAATAATGCTTACAAAAATCTATGGGTCTCTTCTTTTATCTTGTCCTGATTTTTAGCTTTTATAATAAAACCACACTTGTCAGTACAGCATCTTCCTGATTTCTGTGAGTCATTCTAGAAAATTATCAGATTTGAAGCACATGTGGGAACCCCAGATTTGTGGCCCATCAGTCAGAAGTGTGGGTAAGCCAGGAACCCCCAAAGTATTGGAGGGCTCTAAAGTAGGGCAGCCTTGGGGGGTCCTTAACAAATTTTGGGGAAAAGATTTCCACACATATTCCTAAGAGGAATCAGATGCTTCTGGATCCTTCCCTGCTACTGGAGTCTGGTACCACCAGAGCGTTTCCCTTCTCACAACCAACCCCCATGCTGGGGACGAATGGTCTTTCCTGAAAACCCCTTTTTTCTAGCAGAAAAGAGCAGTCACCTTCTTCTGTATCTTCAGATAGCAGCTCTAAAGCCATAGAGCTGGACAGGAACCAGAGACCTATACGGACACAAACATAGTATCTCTAGGCATGTGTTCCCAAATGAGTGACAGAGGAGCCCAGGGGCATCTCCTGGTTCTCTATGGTGTCTCATGACACTAACACACAGGCTACCCTTGTCACCAGTCTCAGGTCAGGAGAGGTTTCAGACAGGATGGATTTGTAGAGCTGTTGCCAGTTACCTGCATGACTCACCTCAGCACCTGCAGAGATCTCGGCTGTCACAGAGATTTGAGAATTAATCACCCACAGCACCCACAAAGACCTGCTCTTTTTATGAAACTAAAAAAAAAATGTGGCATCCAGACATAGCTTGGCCGTATTCTGTCTACATGGCATTTAAAACACCTCTGCCTGTGTGTACCACGTTCCTATGATTGTCCAAAAAGAAAAGTCCTAAACCCACCCTCAGAACAACAAAGGCCTAGGGTGGGGGAGATTGGGGCCAGGAAGAGAAAGTGAATTTCTCTGTTCCTTTCATCTGTACATTGGAGAGCAGGGGGCGCAGAGACGAGAGGGCGAGAAGTGTTTCTGGAGTGTTCTGTACTGAGAGGGCTTGCTCATGCTCTGAGAGGAGCTGTTTGGCTGAAGCACGGATTTAAATTCAGTTGAATGTCTTAACCACGCTCTGATTTCACTGCTGCCTGAAATAAAGCCCCTGTCCCTCTGCCTCTCCTGTGCCCACTCTTTAAGGCCCCACCTCCCCTCCTCTTTATGTTCCCTGTGACGCACCCCAGCGTCTGGAGCCTGTGTGTTTGCTTGTTTGCCTGTTTTCTTCTGGTGCTGGGGATGATTGAAGTCAGGCCCTTTATTTTGAGACAGGGTCTTTCTAAATTGCTAAATTGCCCAGACTGAGCTCCAACTTAAAATCCTCCTGCCTCAGTCTCCCAGAGTGCTGGGACTCCAGCCATGTGTCACCATGCCAGGCTGGACCTGGCATGTTGCCAGTGTACTTTAAGAGCTTAATAAATGTTTACTTAATGTACCACGAAATCTAACTGGCTCCTACCTCTGGCCTCACTCTTTCATCTTCCTACTTAGCGCATCACATAAAGCATTGTTTAGGCAACCAGTGCAGGTCAAAGATGTTTACTTCTGGTCCCCTTCTTTTAGCATCCCCCAAAGGAACCCCTCACTCTGCTCATACTGCTCTTCTATAACTGGCCCGTCCATCTTATCCCCCATGAGCAGGAACTTCTGAGGTACCCTGGCCTGGCACACCTATGCCTTCTTCCTTGCCCTGCAGTCGGCCTTCTGCATATGCATTCCCTCTCCGTCACTGGCTCCATAGTGTCATGCCTAGAGGGTCTGGGTATCCCCCAGAAAATCACCAACCATCCATACCCACTCTGCTGAGTCTTGCAGCAAGCAAGCCTCTCTCTTTTAAAGAATTCCCATGTAGATAATGTGCAACAATAAATGCTTTTTGTTATTACCTGAATGGAGCTGAAGCCAGTTGAAAAAAAATATGTTTTTCATTGAGTGGAGAAAATATCCAATAACAGAGAGCACAGCCATTTGAACATCCGGATCCTTTTACCACAAATGGCTTAAGTGCCCAGACATGCCACCATTCTCTGGCTAAATGGACTTGGCTCCAGGGCCAAATGAAATTCTAGGTGGTGGCGGGGGACAGAGCTCTCACCAGCTTCCTGGAAGTGCGGTCATTGACAAGATTAGATCTTAGGCTGGGAGTGCAAATGGGAAGACCCTAGAGATTGCCTGGCAGGGCAGGCCCCAGTGTGCAGGCGCTCAGAGGAATGGGCACCTAGCAGAGACCAGGTGGAAAATACCAGGGCCAGGCTGAAGAAGTACCCTAGATCATACCTCCCAGCTACCCCCCACACACCTCAAGCATAGGGCCAGGGGTGCAAAGCCACCTTCTGCTACCAAATAGCCTTGTTACAATGACCTACCTCCAAAGATAGGGTGGATCCCTGCTGGTAGAAAGCAGAACCTGACCCAACCTGTTGGGACCTGTTTGCTTAGCCATAACCCAGGGAGGATAACAATCATGACTCTGATCCCAGGTGTCTGCATCCAGGTGACAGGTCACCTGTAGGCCAGTTGTACATGGCTCAGTGCCTCTGGTCTCACTGTCTGAAAGCATTGATTAACCTTCAACTCCAGCCACCTGCCCATGTGTCTCATGAAATATGGCTTTTTACTAAATTAACAAGAAAGATGATGATAATCACAGGTCGCTAATACGAGCACGATCCATCGAAAGCTGCACAGGTTGGTCAGGAAGATGTAGAGAAGAGTAACCGTGTGTGTGCACGAGCGGGGACTCCATAAACCAGAACTCTTAGCTGCCGTTCTGCCCAGCCTTGTGTGCGCTGTCACAGTGCCTCAGCAGTGAGCCACGTGAATGCTTCCTTGCTGTCACAGTCCATGGAGACCTTGACTGTCAGCCACCTCAGATCTCAGAGCAGTGACAGCACGGATGACCTTCCCAAGTAGGAGAGCTCCCGCCTATACTGCTCCAGGCCCCGCTAGGGGAAGCCTGGAGGTTTCCCACCAACTTCATTAGAAGTGACACCAGGTTACTTTAGTTCCTGCATCCCACAACTTTCTGGACAGGTGCAGAACCAGTTTGCAGACATAGACCACTTCTTATTTTTTAAAGAAAGAAAGCCACCTTTCCTTTATACTGAATAGTTTACATAGAATTACCCCCTGGCTTCTCCCAGTATTCTTTGTGTGGTACCTGGAGTCCCCACGGAGCTTCCTGCCTGCCCAGAATCCCCCTTATGGAACCACAACCCCTCCGTCCCTGTTACCTTTCCACCCAGGAGCATCCTGAACTGTGTGTCTTGCGGGCTACACTCTCCTGAAGGCTACTCTCTAGTTTATACTAAATTGTTAAAGACTGACAGTTGGCGAGAAGTTTAGCAGGAGCTGATACGAGGCAGGGGAAGATGAAACACAGATGGGTGGTGGATAGTGGACAGCGCAGTGGAAAATCAGCCACGGGATGTGGCAGCTAGCATGTCACAGTGACCTTGACAGGGCAGCCATGCCCGAGGACTGAAATGTGCCCAGCTCTAACCTGCCAAAGGCACCCCAGGGGTCGGCAGTCATCTTGAGATTCCCTCAGAATCGTTTCCTGGGGCCAGCCCAGTGAATAAGGGAGGGGGACAAACAGAGTCTGTGTCATTGTAGTTGGGAATTTTGCAAACAAGCATGTTTCTCTCTTACCCCTTGGTTTGTAAGTTACCCCTTGTTATTGCCAGGAAAATGGAGCACCAAATGAACATAGATTTTTGATTTCTGAAGCCAAGTTCCCATCTCAGCAGGAAGCCATTTGCCAAGGTGGATTGAGTCAGGTTTGCCAGAAGGAGAAAATCTATCTCACCCTGCTGTATCACCAGAGGAGTTTACTGGTTCTTGTATCAGGAAGGTTCAGAAAGAAGACGGATTTCAGGGTTGGTTTGATTCACCAGGCTGGTTCACAGCTTGACTGAGTTATCAAATGTCGTGTTTTTGTCTAGTCTCTGCCTTCTAGGATAGCTTCTGTCCTACCATGAGCATGTCCTACCTGTTGCCCCTCATGGTGGCAAAAGGGCCTCCAGCATCCCACCCCTCACAACTGCTACCATATCTCCTCTTGAGGCTGCTTCACACAAATAAGGAAAGCTCCCCCTCCCCAGAAACTTCCCGTGAATTTTTCCCCATGCATTACTGAAACTTCCTAGGCAACTTCAGGAATACTGAGGGCTGAGCCCTGGCCTCCATGCAACAGTCACCATAGCACTGAGGATGGGATGACTCCAACAGTCGGAGCAGCCAGAGCTCACCACCTGAACAGGTGTGCTGCTTGCTGAAGCCAGGGGCTTCGTGGAGTCTGAGTGCTGTGCTGTGCTTGAATGAGGGGTGCTGGCAGGCAGCCCCTTGGCCTCCCCCAGAGATGCTGGTGGTGGGTTCTCCATGTTCTCAGAACTGAACAAACAGTTTCATGTATTCTCGGAAGTACAGGGACTCTGACTGGATGCATGGATGGTTTCTGGCCTCTTGGGGAGGAAAAGAACCACATGAAGAGGCTCTCAGAGGGCCCAGTGTCCTCACGGTTTCCTGGAGGAGGCTTTTCATGATCCTGGCAGATGGGCAGGAAGAGTAGCTCACCGCAGGACCTGTAATCGTGTAATAAATTCAGGTGGGAGTGGGCTTTGGCAGGTGGGGGGCGGGTGACCCTCCCTGACCCCCGCAGGCACACCCAGAGAACATCTCACCCAGGTGGGCATACTTGGGCAACAGGGGCTGAGAATTCAGCCAGAGCCTTTGACAAGGTGCCCGACTTGGCACACAGCCTCCTCCAACCCGCAGGGCAAATCAATTCCACTTTCATCAGCTGGAGACAAAGAGAAGTCTGTTAGTTAACTCTGAGCCGCGGGCTGTTCTGTGCATTGTCTTGGTTACTGTCTGGAACCAGTTCAAGTTCACCCAGGTCTGGGCTCAGGGAGCACCCACAGGCTACTCTTGATTGCAGTGCTCATTTATTTATCCAGGAGTCATTTTCGGAGCAGAGAGAGGCTGCCGGGTCCTGTGCAGGGTGCAGGAGCGGGGAGAGTGGTGGGGGAGGGAAGCTGAGTCTGGGGGCTCCTGCCATCTGCTGGGGGCAGGGTTCTGCCTTCAGAGGCACTGATTGTGGAGGTGGGTGCTGGGCTCCGAGGGGCTTGGCATGCTTTGGAATGGGAGTCCAGCAGGAAGGCACAGGGCAAACTGTTGTGGGGGAAGCATGGTAGAAAAGAAGCTATGAGGGTAAACTGAGGCTGGGGAGTACAGACTTCTGATGAGAGTAGAAAAGGGAGCGCTATGCCAAGCCGGCAGGCAGACGGGTTCACGGGACCAAATGCATATGGCAGGATGTAGAAGGTGAGATGTCAAAAAAAGAGGGAGGTACAGGTGAAGGTGAGGCATAGTAGCAAAAATCAAGGTTATTTTCACCTAGATTAGGAAATTCCCCTGAAGGACACAGGAAAACATCTCGAGAGTGTCTTCAGGGTAGCTGGATCAGTTGGAGGTTGGAGGACAGAGGATGAGATAGGGTGCAGGAGCTGGCACCATTACCATTTATGTTTTGCACGTTCCCTTCCAGGTTCTGTTCTCATAAGAGGTATAGGCAGCTGTGGCTGTCCCGGCTACACGGCTGGTCACCCACACACGCCTCTGCTTCCTGGTCTGTGAGAAGATAAAAGTATTTCCTCTGCCAGGCTGTGTCCAACATCAACTTGGAGGTTTGTTGGGCTTCACGCCTGCTTTATGATGCGTGAGTCTGTTCAGAGGCGTTCCTGCCCAGGGCGGACATGGTGCCATGCACACCGCTTCCTACACCATGCCGCCCCCCAGGCCCCTGGGCCAGGAATGGGCCTGGTGGGCTGCGTCCACAGAGACGAGGGTTCTGCTCTCCTTGAAGGGGAAACTGTGCTTTGGGGGAATGTGTTTTTCCCATGACATCTCCTCCGTAATACAAAGTGTGGTTTAAGAAATGCAGTAAATGCTTAAATAAAAGCGTATTGCACGAGAAGGTGTACTGCCTTTTATCTTCCTTGGAGCACTCCCCCTTTATTTTAAACACACTTATCACGCCATTCTTGCCACTTCCTGAAGCAGCTCTGGAACTTCTTCCTTATGTCTTTTGTGGTGCTGTTGTGCCTGCCTCCGAGTCCTGAATTCATTCTAGACATTTACCTCTGATGGTCATTTTGACTTTGGGGATGAGGCAGAGGTTGGGCAGTGCCAGATCTGGTGACTTAGGTGGCTGAGGACATAGTGTCCTGTTTGCATTTGACAGGCATTGCCATAAGTGATTTGGATTGATCCAGGACAAAAAGGCAGCTATGACAATGCAACTAAAAATGCTCATAAAAGAGGACTTCAGAATGGCTCCAGGAAGTGGCAAGAATGATGGGGTAAGTGTGTGCAGGTGAGGGGGTGATGGCAGGGTGTCTTATGCTGTAATTTAACATCTCTGGGGGCTGGGAAGATGTCTCAGTAGAATAAGCACTTGCCTGGCAAGTGCAAAGGTCTGAGTTCAATCCCTGGTTCCGCCAAAAACAAAATATCTCTGTGTTTTTTGTCCACACATTGTAGATCTGGCTAGCATGCTTCTTTCTACACAGTGCATGCAGGGACACCACAGAGTCTCACGTGACCTTCTTCTTCCCCTCTTGTTTTGCTCTGGAGGCAGGACACCCAGATACAAGGTCAGGTGGCTCCCACAGCCCTATAGACAGGACACTCTGGACACCAACACCCTGAATGCCTCAGAGCTCCACATTCAAGGGACAACTGCCTGGTCCTCACAAGAGACAAGCCCTTCTCAGACACTCAGATAGTTGCCTGTTTCCCATGTCATGTCCTTGTTGTCCACATGATGCTGTCTGCATCCTTGCAGCCCAGGAGAACAGTTGATCCTGATCTCTTCTGAAGACTTGGGATTTCAGTGGACACAATGACCAGAGGTGAACAATAAAGGCCCAACCTTCTCATGGGGCTGATAGAACTCAGGTGGAGGGTCCTCAGGTCCAAGGCCTCTACCACACGGCCTCTGTGCATCCAAAAAGCCAGGACCTATCTAGTTCTAGCCTCAGTCAGCCAGACCTAAAAGGCTCTTCCCAAAAGATCATACAAGATCCAAGGGCAAACTGGGGAACAGCCAGTAGAGCAAGAATTATCACAATGAAGGTTCAGTTACATCTGGTTTGATTCCATCAGTTCTATTTCATATACTTTCTCTGATATCTCATCAGAAGAATTCTGTGTAGGGAGTTTGGTTATACAACTTTAATAATGCCAATAAGAGGATCACATTTGAGAATCTGTGAGATGTTGGTAAGTATTAAATCCATAGATATCTGGCAATTTCCTCATTTACCAGCATCATTAACCTCCTGTAGGAGGCTCAACATTATCCTAATTGCTCTGGGGGATGCTCTTATTTGAATGTGTTTCCCAAAAGGCATGTGTTGGAAACTCAATCCCCTGTGTGGCAGTGTTGGGAGGTGGAGCCTAATAGGAGGTGTTTAGATCAGGGGGCTCCACACTCATGAATGGGTAAAGGCCAATTATCAAAAGAATTGAGGCTGCAAAGTCTGTCTTTTGCTCTTGTGTCATAGAAGGCCCCAGCCAGATGCTTGCACCTTGATCTTGGATTTCCTAGTTTCTGGAACCATGAGCCAATACATTTCTATTTGCTATGAATTACCCACTCTCAGGTATTCTGTGTTAGTAGAAATGGATTAAGAAAGAGTCTAAACATGACAATTGCTCAATAAATCCCCCTTGGGTAGATGGGTGGCTGGGTGAATGGACAGATGGACGGATGGATAAATGGATGGATGGATGGAAGGGTGGATGAATTGATAAATAAAGAGCAGAATGCATTATGTCTTCAAATCACAGTGATGCCTCAGGTCTTCTTAATATGTTGTAATGGATAGAACATTCTTGCTTACCTTGTAAGTCACCATTGTAAGTCCTGGGGTGGTCAATTGCAGACTGTAAACATTTGCCTGCTGACACCTGGGTAAGGCCTGAGGCCACCCTCGCTTCCTTAAGAACAGCTTTGTTTTTCTGTGTTTTAGTTCAATTCTCTTGGCAGAAACAACTGCAGTGTCTGGAGGAAAATTTTGTCCCAGACAGACTTCCTGCCTCAGATAATATAGCAGAAGCTTCCATGTCACTGCAAGTGCAGCCCGAGCCTTAGGTGGAAGAACGCACAACTCCCCACTTCTAGAAGATGTCTATCACCCTAGAGAAAATCCCAAGACATCATGGGGGGAAGGAACTTCCAGGTAATGTGGTACAGATTAGGTACATTTTTATATTCAAGGAAATAATATATCTCGAGATGGCTGTTTCTCAGAATATCTGCTGACACATGCTACAAACATCCGAGCTGAAATCCAGGTCAACTCATTAACTTTGGTTCCCATGACAACCAATAAAGTGAGCCCCACCTGCCCCCCCTCCCCAAGAAGGCAGCATTCTACAAGTGGCCTGGGAAAGAGAGAAGAGGCAAGCGTCATGGAGGATATTGAAAGCTGTGTCTCTTCTGCAGTCCAACTGCTTTCCTTCGATCGTGATCCTGAATATGGGGAAACGGAGGTCAGGGAATTCCCGGAGAAGCCCACTGGGGCATTCCTGCTCACATACAGTGCCTGTACAGGCTGAGAAGTTCAGGGCAGGTAGATGGAGCACGCAGGCCAGGTACCAGAAATGGGCTGTGGCCAAATCCTCTGAATATTATTTACTAACTATGTGGTATTTACAGGTCACGTGGGGTTCGGCAATGTTACCGCTCTTGGATCCCGGGTTCCAGAGGAACCACTAATTGGCTGGGCTGGTCAGAGACACATGTCTCAGATCCTATTTCAATTTGTATATACTTTTAGGTTAATTTGAGAAATGGCAATACTGAAGAAAAATATGTGTGCAGTGTGTGTGTGTGGGGGGGACGGAACCTTTGATCCACAGCAACTAGCCTTTGCTTTGAGATGTTTTCGGCTTCTCTTCAAAATTCTATCTAATTGACATTTTCTTTTCCTCCCTGGAGGCTGTTGTCCCGGTGTCATTAGGACATTGGCTGCTGAGCGTTAGTCCTTTTCTATCCAGGCCAGACACCGCAGTAATTATAACAGCAAACAGTTGCATAAGGAACTTGCTTTGTAGACTCCGCTAAATGAGTAGAGGAGTCTCGTGACCAGACAGACTCTCCTTTTATTGGCACTGGAACATTTCAGGCGTCTGTCTGCACAGAACAAAAGAAGCCTGGATATCTTTATTTCTCTCCAACTTCCTCCCCATCCCCAAGTGTTAGGGACGACGTCCCACTCCTGGTGAAAACAAAACGCCTGCCCTAACAAAGGAAGCTGAGTCTGAAAAATGTGTCTACAAGGAGTAGGGAGAGGAGCAGATTCGTCTGATTCCACATTCGTGGGGGAAACAATTCTTCAAAAAAAAAAAAATGCTAATCTTCGCCAAATGTGCTGGATACACGTCTGTAATCCCAGCACTCTACAGAGACTGAGGCAGGGTGACTTCAAGTTTAAGTCCCACCTGGGCAATTGAGTGAGAACCTGTCTCAAAATATAAAAAAGAAAGGCTGGGCATACAGCTCAGTTGAAAGCCCTGGGTTCAATCCCCGAGACTGGGCCGAAGCCAAGGAAGAGAAAAGGTTCCACTGTTACACAGCACGAGGTTCTCAAGTGTCTTCCCCCAGTTAACACGCAGGTTGACAGGACATGGATTAATTTGAAAATAAGGAAAAGCTTCAAGCAAGGAGGAGAAACTCTCTCAAGCAAGAGGTTAGGGTCAGGGATCCTGAGGAGGAAAGTTAATGGGGTTTAATTAGCTCCTAGCATCAGATTATTGCAGTGCCCCTTGGCAAGCAACCAGAAGGTGGCTTCACAGAGGCCCGGGAGTCCCTCCCCACTCTTGGAAGCTGCCTCCTTGCTTCTCAAGTGGCCTTCACCACGGCCCACTCCTGTCAGATGACAGTAGCACTGGCCTCTCCACTCGCAGCTTCCCCTACGTGGTGCTAGTCCTGGAGCTGAACCCAGGCCCTTCTCACTAAGATGCATCTCCAGCTCTCTTTTATTTTTAATTTTATACAAGATCTTGCTAAGCTGCCTAAACTTAGGATCCTCCTGCCTCGGCCTCCCATAGTGCTGGGTTTACAGGCATAGACCACCATGCCCAGCTCCTGCCTGAATTCTTGACATGGAGTAGGACTCTTCTCCCTTTTTTAAAATAGAAGGCTGGGTGCAAAGATGCCTCCTGTTTCCTCTGTGGTTCGTGGGCCATGCTTACCACATAAGGGTGCAGCTAGTTGAACAAATGCCCTTCTCCTGATCATAGTCCCAGGCTGCAAGTGACTTGATGACAAGAACCATCATCCACTCAGGCCTCATCGGCTCAGCTGATGAGCAGCCACAGTGCAGTCCCCTTGGCTGCCTCACCGTCCACAAAGGCCCAAGCTGACCTGAAGTTGTTTCTCATTTTGGCCTGAT
>NDGM011151450.1:0-14506 GCA_002564305.1 Octomys mimax | reverse complement strand
CCCTGTGCTTTGCCAAGCTTGTTCCAAGTAGGTGCTTTAGACCACTGAGCCATCTCGCCAGCAAGACAGTGACTCACTATGTAGTCCAGGTTAGTCACGGCTTGTGGCAATCCTCCTGCCTCAGTCTACTGAGTGCTGGGATTGCACCATGCCTGGCCTAATGCATCTTAGATCACTCACAGAGCCCTGTATTTTGTGCTCATCTATACCATTTACTCAAGCTTCACATTTGTGTTCCTTAAAATACCCAACTACTCTCAGTTAAAAGATGCTTAAGATTGGAAAATTTCTCTTTTATCTCGTTATCTATTCCATATTTTATATTATTATATATTCTAACATTATACACATATATGTATACATTATATCTTTGTTTTTCTTGGGGAATCACTATTTCCATCACTATTTAGAACTGCCACCATTCTCCAGACTTAGCTGGGTTTATATAAAACCAAGGAATATTTAGCAGCACCCTTGTTTGGTAAACTTAATACTTCTAGATTGCTGCATTGATGAAAACCAATAATACATAGTTTCTAATGGTTAGTTCATGCTTATTACTGAGTGTAGCTAATAGTTCCCAGTATTCCAAGCAAGACACACCTTAGAAGACTGGTACTGGTTCTGCCAACTGGTCCTGGATGACTGTAGGGAGTAGAGATGGTTGTTACCATTCTGTACCTCTCAGACAAGGCGGTTCACCTGGGGGCAGTGGCCAAGGTGACTGGAGTGAAGGTAAGCAGAGCATAGCATGCCTGCTCACATCAGGCACACCAGCTCCAGGCAGCAGAGGTAGGATGCACCCTCTCTGGTGCCCAGGCCCACGTGTGCACACTAGCAGACCTTGGATGTGCCTCTGGCTCTAACAGGTTCTTGTGAGTCGAAATGTCATGCTGAACAGAGCCCACAGTGTCGCATGAATCTGGGGTTCCACATTGTGACCTCAACAGCTCCCTGTGGCCAGTGAGTCCAAAGTCCCACAATCTCTGAGCCCTGACCCCAAAGTCATGGTATCCATCCACCTTCCTTTCTAAAGTCGCTTGATAGAGCTGAGAAAGAGTATCTCACCGGAGTCCTTTGGCTCAAACTATGTCTTTTAAAACCTGAATCCACAGGAAAATGTTCCCTTCCCTTGACAAAAGGACTAAGGCCAACAGCTGAAGTCCTCAGGTGCATTGGATGGGGTCTTGGTGTGGGTCAGTGTGTTTGCATGCGAATGTGCTCAGCTGCAGGCTGTTCCTCTTGAAACTTTGCCCTGGTTTCCTAACACAATTCTGTTGCCATTGTTAAAAAGGCTTCCTGCCACTGGGCCTGCCAATCCTGAAGGTTCCTCTCAGAACTGGGGTAACCCAAAAGCACTGCACTCAGGAAAGGCAGGTAGAGTTTTCTGGCCATCATGTTGCCAGCATACTCCAGGTATGACAGCAAGTGGAGCCCCAATTCCTCACAAAAAACAAGTGATATATACATCACTGAAAATACTGTCCTAACAGTGATGAGATTAGCTAAGAGGAGACTACCCTCTGTTGGGATTCTTAGGTTCAGATTCTAAAAACTAGTTGCCTAGGTTTAAACAATAACTACAAAACTCTTTGACATGTCTTCTCTCAAGACTTGCAGTTTATGGCCTTTCTTCAGAAACCTGGGTAGACTTGTAACCTCCAGAAGTTGATGGAAGTGATAGGAAATTGATCATAAAAAGCAATGAAGGTCTCCTTTGTCTACTGGAAGTGTTTCACTTGGAGCATGCACTGTCATACCGAAATTTCAGCTACACCAAGGCTGTTATGTTTGGGGGAAGCACAAGTCATGGGAAGAGGCAGCATTTCTTCCCTCCCTCCTTCCCTCCCTCCCTTTCTCCTTCCCTGCCTTTCTTTCTTTATTCCTTCCTTCCTTCTATCCAGTCAACCAAAAAACCAATTAAACAATCAACTAATATTAAGTGAACAACTCCTAAGTTTTAAGCTCTCATGCAGACTCTTATCATCCCAAATCAAATAAGACCCAGTCACTTACTCTTAAGTTGGTCTATATACCAAGAAATATTTATAACATGGAGTAAACAATAAGTGCAGGGCTTTGCTGTTCATCATTGCTGTGTTTCTACACAAAAAATCTTCTGTAGGCCTATTTCTTAGTTTTTTTCTAAGCTCTACACATGGCTTTTCCCAGAGAATTAAATCTTTATTGCTTGAAAACAAACCAGTTCTTCTGCTTAATTTTGTAGCATAAGTTTTCAATTTGTATACATTTATGTATGAAACCCTCATGAACTGGGGCCATAGACATAAGTTTAGAACTCTATGGGATACATTCTTTCTTATCTGACATCACCTTGCTCCTCGCCCCTTCTCTTCCCCTGGGTCTCCTTCTCTTTCTCCAGGAACGCCTCCCTTGCAGCTATGTCAGCATAAGCTCAGCTGTATGTAATTGCTTTTCTTTTGCTTCCACTTGCCCCTAAGTGCTCTATGGCTGAATCTGTCATGTATATCTCTATATCCCTGACTGTAGCACACTGCTTGGCTATGCAGCATTCTATAAATAATTCTGGATGAGTAAAAGAATAAACAAGTTCACTCAGGGCTGATTCTCAAGAAATATATATGTAATAGGCTACTTAACACATGTACATTCTCCACAATGTATTATTTCAGCCAGAAATAGAGAAGGAGGCATGTTATCGGAGTTACTCTACATGAGAACAGAGTCAAGTTATCATTTATTCACCAGCACAACACCAGAGGATGAAATCAATTATAGTTTCCGGCAAGGAGCTACCTCGCCAACTTGCTCATTATAGAGGTAGAGAAGTCAAGAGCTAGAGCTGTAGGGTAGTTTGTTCAAGGCTCCCAAACAAGTGGGAAGCAAAATGGTGTCTTAACCTTAACCCAGGTTCCTCTGCTTCATCATGTGTACATGGCCACGAGAGGACCTGTCCCTGCTGCCAGCAGGCATTTCTCCCCTCTGGGATCAGAGCATAACCTCATCTAAAGAAGTGAGCCTGGAAGGGCTTTGAAATTAGAAATATTAGTGACCTAACAAAAAGTTCTGACCTTTAGGTCATTATTGACCTTGAACAACAGCAACAAAAACAACCAAACTATGATATTTGGAAATATAGATTACCTCTCTTCAGCATCAGATTATCACCCAAAGGCCTAGATATTCAAAGGAGGAGAGAAAAGCAGTTGAAGAACGTGATGGTTTTCAGACCTTCTCATCAGAGTTGGTATTTCCAGTGCTGTCCACAGCAGACACACTGCTCAGGTAACAGTTGTCAGTGTAGCTGCGCAGGGTGGAATCACTGAGACTAACTAGACAAAGTCTAAGATGTAGGGGTGGTGGTGTGAGGGAGACACAGGGATTCCAGGCAACGCACACCTGTGTGTGTCTGCTCATAAGGCCCAGAAGCTGACAACCGATTTCAACACTTACCCTTTAGGCCTGTGCTTTGATGCTGATGCTGAGATTGCTGTGGCTTGTGCTTAGCTATCCCTGCAAAGCCTCATGTGGCCATAAGTGTGGTCTTTTAAAAGGTGGCCAAATGTAGTGTGTGTGATGCTGGAATTGATTCATGGTGCAATGGTAGGACCAAGAGCACTAGGCCTAAGGGTGTGAGTGCTACTAGCCCTAAGTAGCCTGGATAAGATATAAGGGACAGAAAGAGCTGGGGTAGTCCCTGGTTCCTTCGCTACCTTCTTCCCATCATGAACTGTTTCTCCTCTGTGATGCCACCCCTCCTTGTGGCCAGCCTACTGTGGCCTGAAACCTCTACAAACTGTGCACTAAATAAGCCTTTTCTCCTCCAACTTGGGGTGCCTGGTATTTTGTCTCAACAATAAGAAAAGGAACTAAGATGATGATGATGATGATGATGATGATGATGATGATGATGATGCCAAAAGATCACAATGGGGGCTTGTGCATGCAGCTGCCTCGCATGTGCCGGGCCCTGGCTTTGGTCACCAGCACTAGAAAAACAGGTCACGCTGACTAAGATACTGTGCTTTATCTCATTCTATCCATAAAAACAAACCTGTGAAGTTGATACTAGAGAAAGGGAAACAGGCTCAGGAAGATAAATACTTTGCTAAATCTTATAGCTAATGAAGAACTAAAGTAGCTTTTGAGAATAAGATTGTATTAGTTCATGAGCCCATGTCTTTATAGGACTTTGGCACTACTCATAAATAAAACAACAGTTCCCAAGTTAGTATATGTTATACATGAGCATATATTTATTGAGCACCTCAAGTTTGTCTAGGAGGTATGATATAAAACTACTGTGAATGTTTACATGTTAAGAATTCTATTAAAGTAAAAGACACATCACTGCACACTGCCCTCACTCAACGGCACCTTGATCTTACTGCTTTCTGAAGCAGTTTTGGAAGTGCTTTTCATGAGTGCCTTTAATTGCACTGCCGTGGTTAGCTAGATGGTCTTAATCAGTTCAAAAACCATTTATCTGTCATAGTTAGTTTGACTCTGGAGGTCACAGTGCAGTGCTGACCGAGTGACGAAGGTGGAGGAAGCTGCCACCAATATGTTCATGAGCCTGTTTTTCCTTTGGATCGCACTCGGCAGCAGCACTGACTAGTTTTTTTTCTTTTCGTTTTAATTGTACCAAGTAGAGACAGGAGAATGGAGACCAGAACTGCTTTAGAAGGTAGACAGAATGATGAGGTGTGTTCTAGGGAGGAGGAGTGTTTCAGGGAGAATAACAGCTGTGCTTTTCATTGCAATAGTTTTTAAAAATTTAAACACATCGTATTTGTGATTAGCCCTTGTACACTGCTTTAGTTCAACTAGGATAGCGTGAGGCCTTCAGATCTCAGCTTCCTTTTACATTTCCCTGGTTACTACTTGCTTTTTAAAACTGCCATCTCTCACCATCTCAAAGGGTGATTTATAAAACACCCTTTGTCTGAAGAGGATCTTGAACACAGAAAGTCATACGTTAGGATCAGACAGCACTTTAGTCATAAGACACTGCTTTGACCATTGAATGGTACTCCAAGAATGCCAGATGCTACATAGAAAGCCCAAGTACAGAGCATGGCATGTAGTAGGGGTTCAATAAGTATTAGATCAATCTGAATTTGGCCCTAAGATAATATAGTCTTCCCCTTGGAAGTGGGGTCTGTTGCTGGGATTTTCTGAGGTTAGTAGGTTCAAGGCCTATGAATTTCCTGGCCAATAATGCAGTGGTTTCCAAACCACTGAATCATCTGGGGAGCTTGACAACTCCAGTTGTCTACTTAGCACCTCCAATCTGTGAAATCAGAAGGTCAGCATGTGGAAGGCAGGTGTTAGTATTACCCAGGTAGTTCCAGTGTGAGTGTGCTTAACTAAATTTGCTTCAGTACAACACTCAGGGTCACAGTGAGACTGTGACTGCTGGCTTGGGAGTGGGGCAGCTGTTCCTGACTTGGCTTGGTGGTAGGGAGGAGGCAGGAGGATGTGTCACGTGCTTATCGTGTTCTGTGACGGTGGCTTCCCCTCTGCTCCGCCTCTTTCCTGTCCTCCTCTGCCTCTTCTCCCTCTGCATAACTGGCTACCAGGTTTCTAGAGTTGGGGTGCACAAGGTTCTACAGGCTTCTCCCACTCATGGGTTTGCTGGATATCCATCAGGGAGGGGAGGAGGGGGAGACTTGAGCCCTACCACACGAGTACCAGTGTCCTGCCCAGCCTGAGCGCACATGGCTGTCCCAGCAGAGTGCACTGTCCTATGGGGCTCGGTTGACTCCTGGAATTGCTGATTGACCTCAGAAAGAGATTCTTTGCTTTCTTCACTGTTCACTGGTGCAGACGGCATGCTGTGGGGATGGTGGCCTCTGTCTGTAGATTAAGGAGGTCTGACCTCATGAACGGGGGCAGGGGCAGTGAGCTGGGAAAGTTTCAAGGGATGAGTTGGCATGGCCTTGCCCTGGTTTCTCTGGGGCTGCGCCTCCCTTCAGTGGAAAAAGACAAATTCCAAATGACATAGAAAACAAAAGCGGGGGTGGGGGTGGAGTGGGTGAAGAGAGAGGAGACTCAGTGGTGCATGTGCAGCTCAGCCTTTTCACGCGGCTGGAACGTGAAGGCCGACTCCTGGCCCTCCATGGTCCTGGCCACATGCCCCACTCTGGGACAGAGCACCAGGGATTCCTGAGCAAACCTGAAACTACATGAAAGGGAACCAGGGATGGGCCCCTCCTAGTTTAGTGTAACTTAATGCAAAAGCAGAGAGCCTTGATGAACGAATCACTGTGCGGTTCAAGGCAGCAGTCTCCTTCACGGGTCAGATTTCACCTGGGCATTGCATCTGTCTGTTCCTGAATGCTGATACTGGGCATACGATTGGATCAATACGTGCATGAGAAGGGCAAAGCCATGGCCAAATGGCTTCTCTCTTTCAGGGTGTTTGCTGGACTGAAAGCATCGTCTTTCACATCGCAAGTGGTGTGGGACGCGGAGAAGTTTGACGGGGGCATCTGATAAATGCTTTGATTTGATTGAAAAGTCTCCTGTGTATTACACGTGCGCTTGTCCTCACAGCTGTGGTCTTGGCCAAGTGGTCAGGTGGCTTGGCCTTTGTTTCCTTCCAACATGAAGGTTTAACTGGGACTGCTTTCTATCTCGGATATCCAGTAAGCACTAACTGCTGGGCTAGGCCTGCAGATGCCCTTCAGAAGCAAGGAGCCAGAATGGTGCTCAGATGACCAGGTAGTTATATAATATAATATAATAATATAATATAATGTAATTGTTATGGCTTGTGTCTAGTTGTCCCCCCAAAGCCTCACACAGTCATAGGATGGGGATTTCTAGAGTTTAAGATTAACTCATGATCCACTGGGATTATGGGTCTTAGTACTGCTAGGATTATGGGTGTGAGTACTACATCCAGCCTGGGGAAGACAGGCTAAATGCAACATAAGGGAGACAGACTTGCTCTCCACAGCCAATGTTGCTGCTGCTCCTCTCATTTGCTCTCTGCTCTTTGCCACCACCACGGAAGGTTGCTCTCTGCCCTGTGCCCCTCTGCCTTGGAGCCAGCTGAGTATGGAGTGAAACCTCCGGTCACTGTGAGCTAAATAAACCCTTCCTTCCTTCATTTTGGGTGTCGGGTATTTGTCCCAGCAATGAGAGAAGAGTAACTGAGAAAATGATACAATATAATACAGGAGCTATTTAGGGTGGGGGGCAGTGAACACCAGAACTCAGCAGCATTCGTGTGTGATCATGTATGTATTTACCTGAGCAAGTGCCTGTACAGGCTTGTTATATAGCTATTAGGCTACACCTTTAGGAAGCCAACTATCTACTTGCATAACTTGCCTCATAGTTTAGAGATTCAAATAACATTGGTATATCCCACTAGCAATTTTACAATTTATCCCACCTGCAAAGAAAGACCTATGCTGCAATTATGTAACGTACACCCCCAGTTACAGCCTGTGCAAACATCCCATCGATTCTGCATTCCAGGAGAACAGTTGGAAATGAAGCAGAAATGACAAAACTTTTCACCGCCTTTTGTACGCCATAAGGGGGACAGGGACTCCCA
This sequence comes from Octomys mimax, assembly GCA_002564305.1. Taxonomy (NCBI): domain Eukaryota; kingdom Metazoa; phylum Chordata; class Mammalia; order Rodentia; family Octodontidae; genus Octomys; species Octomys mimax. Next base: position 6,954 of record NDGM011151450.1, on the reverse strand, counting down.
AAGGGAAGACGAACACTAAAATTGTTAGAGGAAAAAATGTGCCATTGAAATTGTAGCATCATTGCCACTTATGCACATACTGAACTAGCGTAAGTACAGGACTTCAAGAAGGGGTGCTAACCTGTAACACAGGTTGCAGAGCTGTGGGCAAGCGTGTGCTGAGACCAGGCCCACACAAGCCACAGGCCCATCAGGGCAGCCGTAGGACTCCTCAGCGCCAGCCAGCCAGGGCACCTAGCTCTGGGCAGCCAGCTCACCATCCTAACTGAATTAGAACAGAGCTCGTTGAGATGTCTGAGTGCTTCAGAACTTGCCCCTTGCCACACTGGGTTTCTTCTTCTAATTGCTTCCTGTGTTTCCCTCCGGATACTCATTTAAATGCCAAATAAAGGTAGTGAGTTTTCCAAGGCTGGAGGCTCAGCGTTTCAACCTGGAGCAACCTCAGGGTGAAATTAGAATCAATTAGACCCCATGAGGGTATAATTATAGTAACAGAATGGGCAGGACTAGAAAATGATCTTCTTCTGGGAAACATACTTTGTTATATGAGTGAGCATGACAGCAACTGTGTAGCACCTGTCAGGGTGGTGCTGGAGTTGAGTTCTGAGACCCAGCATAGGTGGGGCTTGAAGAGAGGATGGAGCATGGGTGACAAGGCAGGAGCAGGCCCTTCCCTGGGAGGTTACTTTGCAGCTTGGAGGACACAGGCTAGTGCTCTGTGTGTGTGTGACAGCCTTGGTTAGTGTGACTGATCCAAGCACCCAGCAGTGTTGCTGCCGAGGCCAGCGCAAGGTAGACAGCGTTGAGGACCTGAGGTCAGCAAGGATCTACTCTGACAGAGGCCTGGGCTGCCATCATTACATTTTTCTGGAGGCTTCAAGGCCAAGGACTGCTGTTCTGTATCTGGAGGTCAGGACATGGATGGCACCAGGAAGCCGAATGGCTGTTCTACTGCCCAGAATAACCAAGTGGCGGACCAACAGAGGTCTGTCAGATACCCTGGAAGAGAGGCCTCCCAGGCTGCTTCTGGGCGATTGGTCCCTGAGTGAGATGGAGGGTTTGGCGGTAGGGATGGAGGAAGGCGAAGGGTGCTGATGCTAGAGGTGCCTTTGTGCTTTTGGAGAGGTAGGCAGACAGCAGAGCTCCCCCTACAACCCATGTAGGAAGCAGCATGGGCTCTAGTCTGCACTCCATCCTCCCAATGGCTGTACTCCTGGAACCATCCAGTCAGGACCAATGCCTCTCAAAAGTCTTCTGCAGATTGTCTGGGTCAGCATATCACCCAGAAGGCAGAAGGCTGGCAACAAAGGGGTAACAACGATTTCTGAGCTGTGCTGCACATCTAGAAATTAGAATGGCAGGAGGAGGGGGCAGCAAACTGCATTTTAAGCAAATAGGCCTTGGTGACATCCATGTGAATACATAGCAAACTTGAGAGTATAATCTGGGGGTTGATGTAGTCATTTGGTAAGTGGGGGTGCCAGCAGGTCAAGGGAATTTCACTCTTCCTAGAGACCTTACTGTTCATCTCCAGGGGTCTCTGTCTCTCTGTGACTCTGTATCTCACTTTTTCTCCCTTTCCCCAGCCTTGTGAACCAGGTCAGGCAGTAAGGTAGATGCAGGAAACTGAAAATGACTAATACATGGGCCTTGACTTCAAGGAGCAAATATTTGCCCCAGCGGATAAGATAGACATCTGCACAAATATGCACGAAATACTCCGTGCTTCAGAAGCAGGAATGGTAGGTTCAAAGTGTTCTGGGAATAAGATAGAACAAGCAATAAACTCCGAGAAGTCAGTGGGAGGTACTCTAAGGTCAAGGTCAGCAAGAATCTTCAAAGAAGTGACATTGAGACGGGCCTTGAAGGAAGGACAAGAATTCGACTGAATTAGACTGAGAAAGAAAAGAAGAAAGAAGCCTTTAAAACTGAATGGCCAGAGTGTTACAAACACTCATGATATGAGAAAATTATTATCATTGTTATTACTATTATTAGGTCTTGACTTTACCCTCAGACCTGAGGCGCAGATTGCTTCCAAGGACATTTCTCATCCCCCTAAAGTTTGACTGAGATGTGGCAGTGCTTAGTGGATGTGCTCAATCAATGGCTGCTGCTGTTCTTAATGCAGGGTGCGTTGAGGGAGGCAGCTAAAGACGAGAGCACTGCAGGCCAAGGAGCCCCTGAAAAGGTGGGCTGGGGGCGAAGCACAGTCCTCGGATGGTGTCAGGCCATCCTCTTTCTCTTCAGGGCAAAAGGCCTGGCCTGAGACCAGCAGCTACCAAAAAGTACCTAGTCTCCAGCCTCTGCCAGATACCTCTCACCGCAGGCCTGGCTTAGGTGAATGTTTTCTTTTTTGAGACAGCACCTGGCTATGTAGCTCAGGCTGGCTTTGAATTCATCTGTGTAGTACAGGCTCACCTCAAACTCATGGTGATCCTCCTGAGTGCTGTGGTTACAGGGGTACACCACCACGCCCAGCCAACCTGAACGTTTTGACCTTAGAAAACTAACACTTGTAAGATGGATATCTGGAAGAGGGATGGCAACAACAGTACACACTCAGAAACCTGGAACCCCATAGTTCCTGTTGCAGTGGGGAAGCCACACACAGAAACTAAGCAGGAATTGAAGAGACCCAGGTTCTGGTCCCAGTCCTGTCACCTGAGGGTGGGTAACTGCTGCGTATGCCTGGGTGGCTCTCTTGGGGATGTCTTTTACCTGTCTAGCTCTCCTTGATTCTGAAGCATCTAGCTAATATCTAAGGTGCCACCTTTAAAGTTATGGAATCTACTGGAATAAATTTATGGATTCTATTGGGTTCCTTTCCAAAGCTACGGTATCTGATATGTAATACATATGCCATTATTAAGTCAGTAATAAAAATTAACGCATTTAAATTTACCTGATAATATTAATTGCTTCATCACTATGCTCCCAGAGCTTTTTTCCTGAGGCTGGGATGTGAACCAAGGCCTTGAGCATCAAGGGAAATACTCTGCAAATAAGCTATGGTCTAGTCCTCCTAGAACATTTTGTGCAAATTTAAATAGCACTAATCCCACATTACCAACAAACTGGGGATTTGCCCAATCTTGGAAGATCATGAGGATGCACACGCACTTACAGCTTAGTATAAAGTTAACTATGAAGCACTTCCAGGTGCTGCTACGCTGGCTTCTTAGGCACATATCTCTGCCTAGCTCAACTCAAGGACATCACATTGGTGGCTTGGAATCCACCACAGAGGCAGAATTAACACTGTGGAAATAGGCACATAACATATACCAGGATCCCCCTTGCCCTGAAAGGAAAACATTACTAGCAACACAGCACAGGCCATAACTTATCTCTGAGGATCCAGAAAATTAAGTTTTAACAATCAAGTGATATCTGAAGTGGCTACTTCAGCTGTGAATTATAGTCATCTTTAAAACATAGCTGTGTAAAAATGCAGTTCGATTTTTTAAAGTCCAACTTGTGACTATGAATGTATAATTTAGAGTTAATGTGATTCACTCAGTTTAGGCACATGGTTTCTTGAGTTTCAACAAATGCACAGAGTCGTGCAGCCACCACTTCTTCCCTGGATTGTTTAAAGCTAGGTGTGGCCTCATGACTTGCTTTGGCTAATGAGATGAACTAGTGTCAGGTGTCACATGAGGACCGGCCCATAAAGAAAGGACAGTACTGTACAAACAGCACAGACATCTTGTGACATGCACAGAACATGGATTAGAAATAACTTTTTGGGCTTTAAGAGCCTGACATTTGGGGCGTATTTGTTATCACAACCTGACCAAGCACACACTCACTGAGCTATTGATGATTATTTGGCTAAAATACAATGCAAATAAAAAACCTAACTCCCATAACACACTACCCAAGGTCCTTCACACATGCACACACGTACACACATACACCTGCATGCGCGCGCACACGTGCACACACACATGCACAAGGATCTCAAGCCACATTTTCAGTTTCATTTCTATACCTTCCCTTCCTATGTTTTACCCACCTCAGATGCTGGAAATTCCTTGACTGTACAATAACTACTAGTACTACTGAGGTTTATGGAGCAGCTCCTATGTGCTATGTTGCTCTAGTCCTTCACATATTCTGTCCCCTCTGAAATCTCATGCCTCTACCATGCTTGTTCTTTTTTCTTTTTCTTTGCTCCAAAATACTATCTTTGGGCTAGGGAGACAGCTCAGGGCAAGCTCAAGGGCCTGAGTTCAATCCCCAGTCCTGAAAAAAAAAAAAAAAAAACAAAAAAACCCTATCTTCAATACTAGAGTTCAAACCACAATCTTGGCCTTGATAAAATTAACTGTATCATTACTAATCTCTTGGAATATTTTGTTCAAAATTTATACTACAGTTATTTGTCTCTTGTGGTTTCTCCTTATCCTGGCCCCCAAACTGGATTCTGCACCTCTTGTGGCACTTATATAAGACAGGGATCCGAAGCTAGGGAGGAAGAGGAGGAGACACCATGCTGGGAAGAAAAGGATTATTAACAAAAGGATGAACAAAGATACACAATATGTCAACACCAATTATGGAAAATCAGGTACAAAGCTTAGAGAGGAATTGACTGTGATTGCATTTTAAGCAAAGGAACCTAATGAATCTTTAAAAACAGAATTCTCTTGTAATAGCTCATTAATAGATGGATTTGGACTTACTCTAAGTCTTAAAATCTTTATCAAATCTAAAGTAACCACCAAGAAACCCAGGCATGGCCTAGTTAGGTTTTGATGCTGTGGCTAGTGATGGGCTCTGTGTCTCAAACATAAACATCCTTCTGCAGTGTAAGGACTGCCTGAAATGACCTGAACAGCTAATCCAGATTATCATGTTAGGGAACTACAGAGGTAGGGCTCCTAACTCACAGTTGGAAGGATGTGTTCAGCCTTCTCATGGCACAAATGGTGACCTTCCCCAGAGAAACATTTCCTGAGTCCCAAAGTTCCCAGGGGCTGGGAGCTTTATTCCTGTAGAATTCCTGTAGACACCTGTCACGCACACACAGGCTTACTGGTGCCAAAGTACATTCGTTCATTATCTCCCTACTAACAAAGCTGCAGCCACACTTGCCTTATGGAAACAGGAGAGCGACAGGTGGGGCTGGGGTGGGGACCTGCCCCTCCCTGGAACACAAATTAATCCTGTAGGGCACACCAGCCTCCACAGGCCTTTCTCTCTTCTCTAGTCTGCCTGACCTGATTTTGCCAGTTCCTTCCTTTCCTCAATAAATCCTTACTCATACTATGTGACTTTGTGCAGTACGTGTCTAACTTGGGCAGACAGTAATTTGGCAACTCAGAATGAATACATACTATAGAGCATTTCCCTCTAAAAGCTGAGCAGTGTCAAATACTAGCTCGCATTTTATGGTTTGCAAAACCCATTTGGACACATTAATTCGCTGATGCCCCTCCGAAGCCACATGAGACAGAGCTAGCCTTATGAGTTCTAGTTCATAGGTGAGAAAATGGAGGCTGAGAAGTGTTGCCTGAGGTCATCCAGGAAATGAGAATGAGAACCAGGCTTTCCCAACTTCTCTCCACCTGCGACACACCCACAGTGGATGTGACTACAATGCCATCTGTGCTTTTGCTCTGCCTATAAAATGTTCTGTGCCATTGACAATTCAGCCTTATATCAGATTTCATTTACACAGCAGAGCAGTCACCAGCCAACCACGTCAAAACTCACGGAGAGGGGAAATATAATTCTCCTTCAGCACAGACTGAACAAATAAAGAACACTTAAAAAATAAAACACACACACACACACACATACACACACACACTTAAAAAAAAAATCTATGAACATGTCCCAGGGCAGGTTTCTGTGTACCACCTGATCTGGCTGATGAAAATCCATTGCCCAGGGAGACTAGATAGAGAGCCAAAGCAGGAGAGCAGCTGGTGGGCTGCAGGTGTGTAGGTAGGTGTCCACGGGTGCACTACAGGCAGGATGAGGCGGAGGCACATGGCCTAAGGCATGCAGGCCAAATGAACCCTCACAGCAGCCCTTCTGTTTAACCCTCAAGCAAGGGCCTTTTCTCTTTTGCACCTGAATTTCCTGGAGCTCTTGCCCCAGACCTGTTGGTCCATCGAGGTAAGGAGCACAATGCAGGCTGTGTCTTTACCTATTCTGCCTAGAAATAAACTAGAAACAAAATGAAGTTAGACTGAAGTTGTCTTGAACAAATAATACCGGTTATACACCTTGCAGACCCTGGGGCAAAAAGCTCATTTTTTGAAAATTAAATTCTTTAAGTAGGTGACAGCAGGATGCCAAATCAGACTCAGTCTTTCTACCATGGAAGCCTGTGAGGCTGCAAAAGTCACACCCTGTGAAGCTAGTCCTGTGCCTGGCGTGTCCTTACTGCCCTCTAGTCTTCTACTGGAGGTGAGGTAAGGTCATGACAAGGCCTTTGTTCAGATTCAAGCCTACCATTGGAGCTTGGATCAGGTTGCTAAGAGATAACCTTCAGGAAGTCTGTCAAGATACTTCATCACTGACCACTAAAATAGCACTAGGATGGGATTCAGAAGACACCAGTCTTTGGGCTTTGTTAGATATTAATTAGCTTAAGATCCTAGACTATCTGTAGAATGTGTTTATACCCCAGTTTCCTTGGTTAGGTTGCCTATAACTTTAAATCTTCAGGCCTTGGGCTCTGAGGAGCTCATGATTACTGTAGGTGTTTGGTAAATTATCTAGAATACATGTGGAATAAATGTATATGGATAAATATAGACAGACATTATTTGTCTCTTCTTTACCTGTATGGCCATTTTGAAAGATAAATATGTTGTGATTATTACAAATATAAATTGATTTAAAACAGTATTGAATTTCCTAGAGCTTATTATTGACAATGTTATTTACTATGTCCCAGACATGGTCCTCAGCATCAGCAAATCATTGACTAGA
>NDGM011151446.1:0-12613 GCA_002564305.1 Octomys mimax | reverse complement strand
TTTTTGCATTTAGGACAGGGTATACAGGGTCTCACTGCGTAGAGCAGACTCGTAGTGTGCCTCCTGTTTACAGCCTTCCAAGTGCTGGGATTACAGATGTGCACCACCACGTCCAGTCTCAGTCACCTTCTTGGTGCACCCTGGGGGCAGGGTCAGCACCGCAGGCCTGGGGATTGAGCTCCCAGCCCCTGAATCTGCCTAAGCAGGCACTTTAGTCTGCTGAGTTATTTGGTTGGGCCTGTTTTTAGTCATTTCTTCACTTTATTTTCCTGATAAGAATTCTCTCAATTGAAGGTTTAGGATTTTGGAAGCCAGGGGATCATGAAATGATAGTTAAAATTATAAAGTCTGAGTTAAATAGGAATAAGATGATTTTGTTGTTTTTAGTGTAACTTAACAGTATGGTGGGCCAGCCAAATAGCTCAGTGGAGTAAAGCGCCTATAAGCAGGGCAGGGGCCAGGGCTTTGATCCCCAGGCCTGCCGTGCCGGATCCACCCTGGAACACACAGGGACAGTGATTGAGACTGGGCGTGGTGGCGTGTGCCTATAATCCCAGCTCTTGGGAGACTGTAAACAGGCAGATCACTACAAGTCCAATCTAGTAGTGAGACCCTGAATACCCTGGGTCTTAAAATACAAAAACCCTTCCTTAAAATACAAAAACAAAAACAAAAAACAGCATGGTGAATATAGTTTGAAATATAAATATTGTACATCCATAATTAGTAAAAGAATAAGTTTCAAATATTCTCATCACAAAAGAGTGAAGTATTTGAAATGATCAACATGTTTATCTGCTTAATTTAATTAGTGCACATTGTATTCATGTCATAAGACCACTTTTTACTGTAAATATAGACAATTACAAATTGTCAGCTTACAATGAAAATAGCTGTCAATGATTGCCCAAGTTGAACTTAAGCAACAAACAAATAAGTAAAAAAATTCAGAACTCTAAAATGAAGTAGCAGGCTACATAATGATTATGTTTTTCCCTTGACCTTAGTAAAATAGCTCCAAAGTGAGATGAACACAGTACTTGAGATTACAGCAAGGAAAATTGCAAAACATGTACACAGGCCTTTGAAAAATGTGGGGGGTGTTTTGTTGTTGTTTTTGGGGGGGTTGTTTGTTTTTGTTTTTTTGCTTTGCTTCACATTGTGTTGGGTTCTGAGGACTGAGGATACGTGCTGTAGCCCTGGTTTTAAAAGGATGACAGCTCTGTGCATTGAGAAAGATACACCGGGTAAGAAAGCAAGACTAGGAAGGCGCACGAGGGGAGGCCCGCTCTGCCGCTTCTCCTGCGTCGTGGTGGGTGCTCCTGGGGGATGTGATACCTTGAAAGAAAATAAGGCAAACACAAAAGAGCAGAAGGCTGCTCCCAAAGGCAGAGACTGCACATACTGTGAGTTACTGCTTAACAGAGCAATACCAAGAACTACATCATCAGGTAGTGATTTTGTCACTGTGACTGTGTCAAGCCACAGAGTAGGCTTGCAGAAACTAATGCTATGCTATGACTAGGTGATGGCATCTTATGATCTCACCATTGTATGTGTGGCCCACTGCTGATCAAAACAACTTTATAGGGCACATGCAAAGTGCATAGTCTAAGTGGCAGAGTGGTTTAGGAACTGCGGGGAGCTTGTCACATATAGATCACCGGGTAGCAAGGGAGAGATTCTCTGAATAAGCCTGGAGAGGAAGCAAGGCCATCTTTTGAGCTGAATTCTCAGGTCAGCTCCATCCCTGCTATTTGGCCCCAAACACAACATGGGTTGGATCATTTCCACCAGCGGCCATTAGCTCCATTAAGAGAGACCATAAGAGAACACAAGTACCCGGGCTGGTTCCCAGCATCTTAATTTTAAAGGCATGTGAGCCGCGAGCCTTTGTCTGGTTCCTGCTCCAATATCAACATCATCTGTCACTCCCCTGTGCTCCGGAATGTCAGAATTAGTGGAGGTTTTTTTTCTGTTCCTTTTTTAGAGAGTCTCTCGATAAACTTTCCCAGAGAGGGCAGCTTCTCAGTGAGGAAGGCCACAGTGCAGGGCAGGGTGGCCGCCTGGGCTCCCAGCTCCTCAGCAGCTATCAAAACCTGCTCAGGATGACCAAGGAGAGACTACGGGGCTGCCAGCTTGCCCTCCAGGAGCACGAGGCACTGGAGGACGCCCTCCAGGACATGTGGTCCCAGGTGAGAGATGTCCAAGACAAGCTGGCCTGTGCAGAAAGCACCCTCGGTAGCAAGGAAACCTTGGAGAAGCGCCTGTCACAGATACAGGTATGTGTGGCCAGCCAGATGCTCCCCAGTGCTGGAAATCCTTCCAGGAACGTTTAAATAAGGGTTGTGTAGACAGAATCGGGAAATCAGTCAAAGAGGGATACATAGGGGACATTTTTTCTAGCAAAAGAACAATTGCATTCAAATATCTTTAAATTTATTTTAAATTTCATTGAGTTAAATAGTCAGCAAACATTCAGTACCTAATCTGTCTGAGTGCTAAGCAAGCTTCTGGCAATGCAGAGGTACAGGTTAGTCCTTGCTTCCGGGGAGTTCCTGGTCTTGTAGGAGAAGACAGTGTATAAAGCAGCATCTGCAGTGCAAGCACACTGCACTGCATGGGCCACCATGGAAGCAAGCAAGGCTGTGCACACAGCAGTCCACAGAGCCGGGCTAGAGGTCATGGAGGCCACTGTCTCAGTTATGCTTCCCCTTGCTGAGACGAAATACCCAACAACCAAAATTGTGGAGGAAAGGTTTACTTGGCTCCCAGCTTATAGAGGCTTCAGTCCACAGTCAGCTGACTTCAAAGCAAGACAGCATTTTGGAGGGCCATCATAGAGGAAAAGTAGTCCATGGCAAGTTGGCACATGAGAGTTTATCAGCCCTCCTTCTTCTGTGTCTTATACTGTATGTAGACTACCCACTCTAGGGCAGGTGTAGCTTTCACTGTGTCAAACTAATTAGTAGATTGATTTAGCAGTGACACACCCTTGGTGCCAACACCACACACTCTCTGAAAAGCCCCTGCTACGATGGCATGAAGTTTCAGGGGCAACATCTAGACACAAGCTATAAAAGTCCTAATGCTTCTGGGAGCCTTTAAATAACGGTTGTGTAGACAAAAGTGGAGAAATCAGTCAAAAAGGGATACACAGGGGACATAGCTAGGGAGATAGCTCAGTGGTCTAATAGCCTGCCTAGCAAGCTCAAGGGCCTGGGTTCGATCTCTAGTACTGCGTGCAGTGTCAGCCTCAGGTTGAGCCAGCCACCAAAACTGGACATGGTGGTGCGTGCCTATAATCCCAGCACTGGGGAGGCTGAGACAGGAGGATGCACTGGGATGTACTACATAGTGAGACCCTGTACCAAATGTAAAAAAAAAAAAAAAAATTACCTTAAAAAGTATTAATCAGCCAGGTATTGAATGTATGGAAAGTTTGAGGTTGTGACAGCTGTGTCTTCCTTTGCAAAATTTATTTTTACTCTTTGAAACCAATCTATGCAATTATCATTTCCAAGCTAGGGAGCCAATGTTTTCTGAGAATTTAAGTTGGAATTTTTATTTGACCCTGGGACTCCCTGGTATGGAACACTGCAGTAAAATGTGTTACAGCAGTAGGGCCCAGAGTTGGTTGATATTTTTGATGATAAGATGTTCCTTACCTTAATTTTCCTGAGAAACATGACAGTTTTTTTAAAAAGCAACAGGATATTTTCCTACTCCTAACTGACAAATATTCCTTCTGCCTTCCCAGGACATTCTCTTGATGAAAGGTGAAGGCGAAGTCAAGTTGAACATGGCCATTGGCAAAGGGGAGCAGGCCATGAGAAGCAGCAACAAGGAAGGTCAGAAGGAGATCCAGGCTCAGCTTCAGACCCTCAGGGGCTCGTGGGCTGACGTCATGGACACCTCTGTCCATGCTCAGAGGTAGGGCATTGATTTCACTTGCCCATACTTGCCCAGCAAGACCAGTGACTTAGAAAGTGATGGGCCAATGCTCAGGTGCCCTGGGGTGCAGTTCCCAGGCGTGTCATTTTAGCAGGTTGGATACCTGCCTGCCTCTGCCTAGGATGCATTTCCCAAAGAATGAAGACTGTCTTTGTTTACAACTTGTTTTGGTTCTGTATTTTTATTTTATTTTTTAAATGTTTGCATCTCCCTATTATCATCTCTTGAGGAATCTTGTCATTAAAGCAAAGGATATGTGATTCTTTAATAATACTTAGCTTTTTAAAGCAACATGTGGGGCAACTGGGATGAGGGAATGGAGAAAAAGAAGAAAGAAGGAAGAAATATATATATATATATTATAACACATATATATCATATATATATATATATCTCATATATATACTGAGATAATTGTACTACTATTGGTTTATTGAAAGGAACAGTTAATACTTAATTTTTGACCAGTTTTACATGCTTAGATCTAGTAACCTGAACAAATACTTTGAAGACAATATGCAAAAGAACAATCACTGTTGAATTCCTATCGTCATGTTTTTGAAATTCTGTTTTGTTCCTAATGCTTTGCGTTACTTTTGTTTTCTGTAGAATAAGAAAGGGACATATGGGAAATACATTGTTGGCAATTGTTGAGCTTAAGTATAAATGTGTTCTTTCATGAAGAGTAAGATCATTCTCCTCAGGATTGCAGGAAGCACAGTGGTGGGGCACAGAGAGCTAGTGTCCTATAAGGTGGGAGACATACTCACTCCACCCAAAACTCAGCCCATGAAGACACCTGTAGAGCTTTTGAGTCTCACACCATCTCACTCGTGTGTGGACTCTGTTATAAAGTTCATCATATAGGAAGCATACGTAGAGTGTACATGGGTTGTCACCAGAGGCCGTAGAGAGCAGGGCTGGGGAGAGATGGAATGTTTGATCAATAGGTACCAAGTTCTAATTAGGGTAAAAGTCCTGGAATGCTACTGCATAATAAGAGGCTAAAGAGAACAGCGATACAGTGTACATTCAGAAAGACAGAAGAAAGTATATTAGAAGTGTTCACTATAAAGAAATGATAAATGTCTGAGATAGATGAATTTAACCTGATTTAAACATTGCGCCATGTTCCTATGTATTAAAATATCACACTAAGCTTTAATATATAGATTGAATGTTTTATACAAAATTATGTTTTCATGGGGCTGGTGAGATGGTTCAGTGGTCTAAAGCACCTACTTAGAACAAGCAAAGCTAAGCAAAGCACAGGGACCTCGGTTCAATCCCCCAGCACCACACGCCAGCCAGCCCCGCCCCCTGGCGGGCTAAACTGGCCACACACACACAAAATAAATAAATAAATTTAAAAAAAACAAAACTATGTTTTCATTTAAATGAGAGAGGAAAAAGATTGTAGAGAGAGAAGGGGAGAGAGAGATGGAGAGACAGAGAAACAGAGTACTAGATGCTACTGAGGTAAGGAAAACTTGGGAAAATGTTATCATTACACCAGGTGTTGTCATATGTATGAGCGGGAAATGTTTACACTCCTCCCTCAGAATATCTATGAGTAATCTGGCTGGCTTGTCGGACAACTGATCATAAACCAGAATTATACTAAAGCACATCCCGGGACCCATATTCTGAAGGTCATTTGTATGTACTATCAGATCATGTAAGAAATGGGTGCCCAAATGAACAGAGGAAAACAAAACAATAATCCCTGCAGCCATGCACTACCATGCAATACCACCAAGAAATAAGAGTTATTCCTAAAGATTGTATGGGATTTTTTTTCCCTTTAATACAAAGCAGAAGTAGTGACTTGCAAAGTAAGCAGGACTTGACTTCTTACCTACAGCTCCTTGTGGTCAGCAAGAAAGAGGTCGGACTCTAGAGCCTCATTCTACAGCAGCCTCTGGGAGCACCAGCTAGACTTTTCAGTATATGACAGCAGGACAGCTTCCTGAAATTTTATAGGAATGTGAACACATGTTAGAACAGACATGTGCAGAGGTTAGAACAGAAATTTAAGTGCAACGGTCAGATTCAGCGCTTTGATTCTCCAATTTCTGCAAAAATTAAATTTGACAGCTGGATACTGAGCATTAGCAGTATTCAAATATATTGCTAAAACAGTGAAGGAAGAACGGAAAATAGACTTTGCCCTCTAGTTGCTCACAGCCTAGGGTAGGTAGGAAGGTGCCCTCTAGAAAATTCTGACCTAGGTTGTGTGACTTGGAATTTTCAGAAGACATGAAGTGGATGTAAAAGACCGTGGGGCTGGTACAACACTGAGGTTATGTGACGAGGCTCCTATTGATGCCAAAGGAGAAGTCTGAGCAACTGTTGGAAATTTGGTTGCCAGAAAGTAACCCAACATGTATGTGAGGGTGGGCAGCCACTGAAGATCGATTTAGAATCGTTTCCAAAGCTCAGTTTCGGATGACTTTTCTGAATATCAGTCTGGAAAGTTCTGAGTATCTGGAAAGCTGGTTATTTATTTCACTGTGATGTTTGTGACTTTATATTCTTTCATTTTAAAAAATTGAGCCTTCATTCATTCACCCATATACTACAGAGCATTGGCTTATGTGTGTATGAACGCGTGTATAGGTGTGTAACCCTAAATGAAAACCAATCTAATGATGTTACTCAGGAAGAATACCTTGAATATTAGACTGCAGACACAGTACAATTGCATAATTGATTTTTAATAAATCAAGCTAATCCAAAGAAACGTAATAATAATTGATATATACTGGATGAAATTGAAATGATGTTTCCAGTGTTGAGCTTTCACAGCACGACATGCAACTTTCTCTTCCACTTAAGACACAGAAGAGAGGTCTCCAGCTCCATATCTGAGTATAGCATCTTGCTTCAACTTTTAGCACTGATTTCCTTTGTGAAGGAACTGTGCTTTGGGTTTAATTGATCAGAAAACTATGTTCTCCCTGTACTCAAAGCAGCATTTCCATTCCTTAGAGTAGTATTTACTGAAACAATTTACATGAATGCAATAGCCTTGTAGGGGTTTTGTTTTGGTTTAGTTGGGGTTTTGTTGTGCTGGGGACAGAACCCAGGGCTCCTTGCATACCAAACAAGCCCTCTAGCACTGAGCCACGGCCCCAACCCAAGGGTGTGATGACTGTGACTGAATTTTGGCAGTCATATTAAGTTCACTCATTTTAACACCACACGGTAATAATTCTAGCGCTCTAGAATCTGTGCTTAGCCAATGGAATGACTACCTAGAGAGGAGACACCAGCTGGAGCAGTGGATGGAATCAGTGGATGAAAAACTCGAGCATCCTTTACAACTGCAGCCAGGACTGAAGGAGAAGTTTTCCCTGCTGGACCACTTTCAGTCCATTGTCTCTGAAACAGAAGATCACACCGGAGTTCTGCAGCGTCTGAACACCAAGGCCAGGGAGCTCTACGAGAAGACCCGGGATGACTCCTTCAAGGAAACTGCTCAGGAGGAACTGAAGACACAGTTTCATGATATCACAACTGTGGCCAAGGTGAATGCTTTATACCCAACAAAGACTTGAAGGCTTGAGAGGAGAGTAAGCCAAGGGTCCAGCCTAGTGGCACACACTTCTGATCCCAGCCAGCACTTGCGTTTTGCAAGTTTATGACTCCCTTGATTTCAGTCATGTGTTCATTTCCCATTTTAGTAAAAACTGCCTTTTCCTGTTCTCCAAATGTAGATTATTTCACAGACTCCATTCTCGAAATGAATCTTTATTTGCCTCCCATGTGTTTGCTTTCAGATAATAGTGAGTAGCAGAGAAACCAAGGGAGAATTTTAAGTTTTTTCCTACTTTGGTTTGCTTTTGGGAACTGTGCCTTATGGATATTACAATTATCGACAAGTTCCTTGTTTATCTTCACTTTTAGCAAAGTTTGAATCTTGGCCTTGATGATTTTTTAATATGTGACTTTGGGCATGTCACTTACCTCTGTGAACGTGTGTGTCCTGCTCTGGTTCATGGTGGCCGTTATAGAGTCCACGTTGCAGAAGTGGCAGGATTCAAGGAGCAAGTCTGCCTAAGGAGCTGAGCAGAATGCTCGACACCAACCTACCATAAATAATTTCTTGAGTAACAAGGACAGTTTAATAATTGTGATAAAGTGGGTTGTCAAGTATACTAACCAACTTTCTTAAGCATAGTTTTTTACGCTAACAATAATAAACTGACAGGAAAAAGTAGTTGCTTTTTCAAAGCCTTAGTTCAAGGGTTATAGTGTCACGTTTAGGTGTTATGCTCAGGGAAAATTTAAGAATGAGAATGAAATCTTTGGAAATACATTAAGTGACCTCTATTAGGCCTGTCATCTAATCTGATGTCATGTTCTCAGTAATGATTATTAAATTAGGCTCTTCTGTGTTTACTAGGAAAAAATGAGGAAGGTGGAAGAGATTGTGAAAGATCATCTCATGTATTTAGATGCAGTTCATGAATTCACTGACTGGCTCCATTCAGCAAAGGAAGAACTCCAGAGGTGGTCAGACATGTCTGGGGATGCAGCAGCCACCCAGAAAAAGTTGCTAAAAATCAAGGTCAGAAAATGGGCTTCTGCACTACATGTATTTCCTGGGTTCTTGAGTACAGACAACATGCTTGTGGTAAGAATTCAGTGAACAAGATTCTGTCATTTGCAACATTTCCTTTCTGGCTTTAGTTGGTTTTTATTGAGTCATGCCTCAGTAATTCTAAACATAAACAAGACTATATAAGAGAATTCAGAGAACTTCACATTTGTGGGCAAAGAGCAGTATTTTCTGTGTGATAATTGTGATGGTTGTTGCAGTGTGACACTAAGAAATAGATGCTAGGATGCTGGGCTGACAAAACCAATGTGATGATAGCTCACTGAGCTCTTCCAGAGGCCACTCTCTGGACTCATTTCTCATCTTCTTCTCCTGATTTCCTAGCTGGGCCTGTGGGCAAGTTACTTTGGATAGTGTTTTCAAGCGTCATCTCTTAACTGGAAGAAGAAAAGTAAAGAAAATTAAAATAAAACCTTCCAGAGTTGTTTTAAGGATAATTAGATCATGCATATGCAATATTTACAATTGTGGCTGCCATGTAGCACACTAAACAAAGAAACCCAGTGAATTTAGTAGATAAGTAATTCATTGGCCATGGGCTGACAAGGAGAGGAAAGGCAAAGGTGAAGGTGAAGTCTTTAAGCAGAGCCAATAAAGCTGTCATCACCTGAAGAAAGTAAGTGTGTGCAGACTTGTAGACAGGAGTTCAAGTGTGAATACATGGAACTGGCCTTACTTTAGGAGTAAGGTCTGTGAGGCAGTTGAATATTCAGGGTACTTTGCACGTTAGAGAGCTGTATTGAAGATGCAGTACTGAAAGTTATTTGCACATAATTTATTGCTGAGGCTCTCAGAGAAGGTGAAATGAAGGTCAATGTGGATCACAAACAGGATGGTGGGCACAACCAAGCTTTTCCAGTTTTAAGGGCCACCAAAGAATAGCAGTTACAGAAGAGAAAGAAAAAGGCGAGATGAAATAATAAATAGAGGAGGCTAAGAGGGCAGGATGCCACCAGGGTCTGGATGGGGAAGTTGGTGCCATCACAGATGCAGAAAGGAGCTGCCATTTAGAGGAAAACAGAGTGATGCTTAGCTTTTTGGCAACAACCCCAAGAGTCATTTCCACAGTGAGGGGTAAGAAGACCAAACCCCAAGGGTTTAGGAGGGGATACTGGGCTTTGAGGATAGATAGCAAAGATGGACTGAGGCTTGCAGAGTTAATTTGGGAAAATAAGGTAACTGTTCTTGCAAACGCTGCTCTTTGGGTTGTGGATGTTCTCTCTCCCTCTGAAAGGGCTTCACAATGTGCTTCTGAAGGATGGAAGTATAAGAGAAGGAATTCAAACAGGGAAGGAGAAAGTAAAGCTGGTTGGAGGCTGCCCCTTCAAGGTCAGCTCCAGCCAAAATATAGGCTGGCAGGGACAACCTTGGAAGAAATAGAGAGAACATGTCCTCTGTCTTGAGACCCCTGGCCAGCCCTGACCCAATAAGAACTGCCCAGGAGAGGCATGAAAACTTGTGTGAACATGTAGATAATGTTCTGAAAGAGCTCAAGCGCAAGACGAGAAGATATATCTATCAGCCATTTTGAGCCACTTCATAATAATGATGCTTCCATTCAAAATACAGATGAGTAAGATTAGTGATGATAAATATTGGTCCACTTTCGTGCCAAAGAAAACTGGGCTAAGACACAAGAGTACTCTGGTAAGCATTCTGATAGTTCTCACCTCCTGAACTCTAAATTCAAAATCACTCATGAAGGCACAGTATCAATATTTAAATTGGTTTGTGAAGCATGTCACTTTTAAAAAGCTATAATTTTCAGTTCACTAATTACTATATGCAGTGATAAACAGGACTGATTTTAGAATTCTGCTGTTGAAGGAGCTTAACTATTTATATTAAATGCTAACTGTGGAAGGATACACTTACATACATATCAAATTACATTTCTTGTGATTGAGCTTTAGACAACTCCACAGTACTTTCAAAGGATGGACACTAAAATTTGGCTCTTCTGTATAGAATTATGAGAAGATACATTGATTTTAATCTAATTAAATGAAAAGCAAACTGTATTCTAAAAACAGTTAAGATATCCTTTATGCATAACTTATGAAGCATGTATCATCTTTAGTCAAAATTTTCATTTAATTCCTAGTTGATTTTCTTCTTGAAGATTTTTCTCTAATTGTCACTATTTCCTTTTATTTAATCCAGAGATGATATCATAATTTTATATTACAATGAGAAAAAAAATCCTGACTTTAGCTATAGGTACATAAATATATGAGTAAAACAGTTGACTATTTCAGCAAGAAAAAATTTCAGTCTAAGAAATCTGCTCTCAGAAAGAAATGCCACTATTTGTCTATTTACCAATGCACATTTTAATTTTATCCCATTGTCCTCTATAGCATATGTGCCTCTAGGCTAAAAACAGTATGTAAATTGTTAAATTTCTAGTGGTTTTTTTAAAGGTAAAAGTAATGGTCGTAGGCAAACCCAGTCTACAGAATCTTTTACAGGTTGATGAAGTCAGTCTGTGGGTCACTTATTTTAGTTGCTATCAAAATGTTGACTGAAGCCCCGAAGTATTTGAACTGAGGAGGCAAGTGACCCTTGCACTGTGATGGGTCAGCTTGCTGCTGGCAGAACAGCAGTGTAATGTAAGCCACCATCCTGCGGAAGCGGAGAGTAGTGAGTGGGGCCGAAGCAGATGGGGTCAGGTGATCCGTGTTACCCGGTCCTTCTACTTGCAAGAAATACAGGCCTGTTTATTTACAGGCGCAATACATTGAAGTCGCTCCCAAGCACTTCTCATACTCCAGAAGGGCACGGGTCCAGGGTGTCTGCTGCCCTGTCTGGGCTCTGTAGGGCACTGTGTCCCAAGCCCAGGCGCTCACAGTGTTAATTCCCTGCTGTTAGGACTCAGGAGTGGGCGGCTGCGTGAAGCCGGGTTCTCTGTGCACACTTGCTCCAACTTCCTAGCGGGACCAAGTCCCCTCTGCACACTTCTGAAAATTTGCAGCCCAGTGACTCACGCCTCCTTGGTTTCCATGGCGATATTCCATTACAGGAGCTGATAGATTCCAGAGAGCTTGGAGCAGCCCGCCTGGGCCGAGTGGAGTCGCTGGCACCCGGAGTGAAGCAGCACACAGCTGCCAGTGGGTGTGAGCTCCTGCACTCGGAGATGCAGGCCCTGCGAGCCGACTGGAAGCAGTGGGAAGACAGCGTGTTCCGCACGAGGCGCAGCCTGGAGGACCTGGTCAGTCAGATGGCCCTTTCCGAGCAGGAGTTCTCGGGCCAGGTGGCCCAGCTTGAGCAGGCCCTGGGGCAGTTCGGTGCCCTTCTGAAAACCTGGGCGCAGCAGCTGGCCCTCCTGGAAGGCAAGAACACGGACACCGAGATAGTGGAATCCTGGCACGCAGGACGAGTAAGTTGGCTTCCGCTTTTCTCACGGCAGTTATGCTAGAAACATGTCTTTCTTTGCCTCTAGTGGTTGTTAAAAGAAGTCTTTGCTAACTAAAAACATACAAGATCCAAACTTGGAAGAAGTATTTATCTGATGAAATTTGCAAAAGCTAATCTTTTTCCTTTTCTCATAAATCAAACTTTGGTAAAAGTCAACATGTGAGAGAAAAAAAAAAATCATTATTTCCTGAAACTTGACTGTCGGTGGAGACATTTTCTCTGCTCCTTCTGATGTAAGAGTTTGTAACCCTGCACTGAGCCATCCAGTAGGGAAAAATGGCCCGTGGGCAGAGGAATACATAGACAGAGAGTCATAGCTGTGTTCTTGCCAGTTAACTATTTCAAACAAATAAAGGATTGACTTTGTAGCTTTGGAACACACATTTGGTGACCTACTAAAGCACAATTAACCGTTTTCAACCTGAGTGGCTCTCCTCTGTCGGTAGGCTTTTGACAGATGTGCTCAAATTAGCCAGTTAACGCACATTAACATAACGACTCCGTCATGCTTGCTGGGCGCCTGCCGCCCTGCCTTTCTTCCTTCTCTTTCTTCCTTCTCTTTCTTTCTTTCTCTCTTTCTTTCTCTCTTTCTTTCTTTCTTTCTTTCTTTCTTTCTTT
>NDGM011151430.1:0-10644 GCA_002564305.1 Octomys mimax | reverse complement strand
TATATATATATATATATATATATATATATATATATATATATAAAAGAAAGTCACTTTCTTTTATGTGTTTTTAAAAACTAACCCATATATCCTTATGAAAATTTTTAAAAATCTATTTAGGACAGGGCCTATAGGGTCTCACTACACAGATCAGATTGTAGTGATCCTCCTGTTTTTAGCCTCTTAAACACTGGGATTACAGGCACATGCCACCACACCCAGTCTCAATCATTGCCTCAACACCACACCCCAGGTGTTGGGGACTGGCACAGCATGCCGGGATGGAACCCCAGTTCCTGCGCCTGCCTAAGCAGGTGCTTTAGTCTGCTGAGCTATCTGGCCAACCCCTAATGAATTCTAAATTTATATTTTAATTCTTTTCCTCACACTTCAAGTTCACATTTTCCTTTATCTATTTATATTTTGTATGTGAATGTGGAGAGATTCCAAAGGGAACACATCCAAAACAGTCCTCTAGCATTCCATCCCAATTCTTGTTTCTCTCATCATATTCCCCATTTGACCCAATGTCAAGTGCATTTTTCCACTCATGAAGACAAAAATATTTGAATCATTTATGATCCATTCAAATCATCAGAAAATTCAATTTTCCTTCAAAATAAATTCATAATTAGACTTTGATTGTTGATATCTTAATCAAAGTTATCACACTTTCTCATCTTTCTCTTGCTTGAATAATATCATTTCTTTTCGGTTCTATTTCCATCTTCTATCTAAATGTGAATTCTGCAAACTATGATTGAATTATGTCACTACTCAAAACTGTAAAAAGACTGCTGAGGTAAAACATACATCATGCCTCGTGACACTTGTTAGCACTAACCTCAGTGTGGTGCACTTCTCGTAGTTGACAAGTGATATGAAGTGATATCATTATCATTAAGTGATAATGGCATGACATTGACACATCATATTTACCACAGAACACTATTTTTCTGGATTTCTCAATTGTTACCTAATCTTATCTTTGGAATCTAGGATTTCATCAAGGACAATATACTCTCTTTCTTCTTTATGCCCATGGAGGCTCATTTGGTGGTCACAGTTTCTCAGTCTACATTTTTAATAATATTTTGAATAATTTTCTTCAATTGACAATTGCCTGTTTTTGCTTTTTTTTAGTTTTGTTTTTACTTCAGTTCTGCTTGTGGTTGTTGTTTCCCTCCTAAGGTTCAGCCTATGTATGTTGTGTGGGGGGCACCAGAGGAGATGATGGGTCATTACATCACATCTTACTGGTATGGACATCGTGCATGATTTATCATCCTTGGCACCATCTTTATCTATTTGGTCAAGGTCATATTTGGCAGGATTATTCACTGAAAATTTGCTATTATTCTTTTTTCCATTTTGGAAAACATGGGAAACAAATTACTGTTGCAGGGTCTACAGGGTCCCACTACTCAGATTCGACTCCTAGTGTTCCTGTTTTTAGCCTCCCAGATGCTGGGATTACAGGAGCACACCAGCACATCTAGTCTCAGTTGCTGTTGCAGTGTGCCCTGGAGGTAGGGCCTGCATGGATCTAGAGGATTAAACCTGGTCTGCTGAGATACTGGCCTGCCCTAAGCCACTTTTAAGGACTGAGGGCATATAGTCCTTCTCTTCTATGTGATGGGTTAAATAACTTATATTGAATTGTTACGCATCTTGAGGATTAGACAATGAAGAGAGAGCAAGGAAAAAACCTAGGAAACATGACAGAGGCAAAGCCACACATTTATATGTACAACATGGGGAAGACAATGATCCTGAGAATCTTCAGCAAGTTTTTGAAAATAGAAGTTAATTGGTAGGATTCTCACCCTGACTATATATGCTGATAACTATGAACTAAGCAACTGCTCTGAAGACAGCAATGTGTAATAATAGCATCATACTTGGAATGCCTGTCATTCTGGTCTTCTGAATACACGCTGCTTGTCA
This sequence comes from Octomys mimax, assembly GCA_002564305.1. Lineage (NCBI taxonomy): Eukaryota > Metazoa > Chordata > Mammalia > Rodentia > Octodontidae > Octomys > Octomys mimax. Next base: position 8,697 of record NDGM011151430.1, on the reverse strand, counting down.
TGATACGCTGGTTGCTGTCATGCTGTCTCTTGGGTAGATGTTTGTTTAAAAAGGAAGCAGGTGGTGAATCAAGGCAGGAGACAGGAAAAGGGGTGTTGTGGGACTGACCTGCTACAGTGCTGCGTATGGTTAGATTTCTAAGTTTCTCTGTAAAAATATGTAACTGTTCATTCCTTTTTAAAAATACATTTTCTTTTTTTATTTTTTCCTCACATTCTTTAGGTACTTAAAATTTAACATATCAATGCTTGATGAAAAATACCTGTTTCATGTCATGCATAAGATGTTTGATATTCAGACAGATAGGTTAAGCTCAACTACCTAGGTTGTAGGGTAATAACATTAAGCTTCTCTTTTAGGAGGGTTAACAACCTAATTTTGAAAACCAAAAATTAGAAAAAAGGAGGGATGTAAGGACAGCCAACACTTTGGCCTTAGCCTTTCAAGATCAGTGAAGACTCAGTACATAGAAGAACCTATACTGTAACATCATGTAATTCAGTTGTGTCCCAAATTTTCTGATCAAGGAGATTATGGGGCCAGAGAAGAAAGCAATTGATGATGTAGAGTATGCCTAAGAAGAGTCACATGGAGAGAAAACACTCTCTTAGTCTTTCATGGAGAGCAAATTGGTCAAGTAATGGCCATAACTCATCCTTATGGCTGATACTGACAAAGGATCTACAAAGTGCGGTACAAGGTTAAAGGATAAATCCTGAGAGGATTTGACAGACCTTATCAGATACAAAAGCTACATTTCTTGTTATATAGGTCCTGCTTTATCTTGGTCTTAACCATCCAGTAGGAAAGTATAGAAACATGGTATGAAAAGTAAAGCCATGTTAATATGCAGAATTGTGGAAGGCTCAAGTCAACAATTTGCACATTTCCAGTCCTGTGGATAACCCACTATGAATTTGGACTACTGAACTATATTGAAATATTTTGCTTAATTCATGTTCCTATAATACTTAAATGACAATGGAATACCCTTCTCTGGCAAAACTTAACCAAAAAGGGGCTACAAATGAAGGACCATTTTGTATCTGTATATTCAAAATAGTTAGGATGGACATACAGGTACATTCTCTTACTTCAATGAATAGAAAGATTTATTCTAATAGTGTTTGTTGACAGGATATCATGTCTGCATCTTCTACAATGAGTAACCACTAAGACAACAATATGCAATACATTAATTATTGAAACCGTCCTACTAATCGGATTTGAAACTGTCTCACTGCTATTTGTTTCTCAGTAAAATTATTGGAAAAAAATGGATATAAATGGACCATTTTGTAGTGGAAATATATATATACATATATATATATATATTAGCATAAATATATGGCTACTTTCTCTTGTTCAATGAGAAGAAGGTTTTGAACTAATAGTTTTTAGACAAGATATCATGTCTGCATCTTGTACTAGGAACAAATACTACAAAGTCAACTATAGACAGTGTATTAATTATTGTAACTGTCTTACTAAACTGTTCTGAAACTATCTCATTGCTACTTCTTTCTCAATAAAATCATTAAAATATAAAAATTTCTTCTGCATGGAGTATTGTCCTACTTTCCTGTGTATTATTTAACTATCATTTACATTAGAATAGATTTATTAATTATATTAAAAATCTGATTAGTAATATAATAGTAGCTAAGTTATTTTAATTCCCATATTGTTCCAGCTTTGGCCATTGGTGCTATTTTCATTTGGTTCTTATATCTCTTTCACATTTTTCCAAGACCATGAATTATCAATTCATTTGTTCAATTTTTAGTACCTCATATTTCCTGCTACTTGTGACCCCATCTATGCTTATTTTGTAAAAGTTTCCCTCAGTTCTTGTGTCAGACTTTCGTCCAATGACCCTGTTTCATTTTTTCAGAGTGAGGTGTGGAAAGCAGGACATCATCATGAGGGTATACCGTTGCTCCTGCATTGCTGGGAAGTGTGCACACAAACAGTAAGTACTTGAGCACATGGCCATCTGTGTCTATATGAATCAGTAGTGTGTAGAGTAACACGCCTGATTCTTTTCATGGATTACTCTTTTCTCCTCCATGTGCTTCCTAGTCAGCTCTTGGCAAAAGCTAGACGTCTGATCTGGTCTCCTGCAGTTCACTTGCTAAAATGCTCAATTGGAGTTTTTGACTTGTATTCCTGAGGGAAACATATGTGTCTAGAAGTCCACAAAATTTATTATCCGCACATTTTTCTTTTCCTCTTGCTGACTCCATATTTTTCCAAAGATACATAGGTCAGTCAGTGAGAAGAAGCATCACACCTTGCTGTTAGGGTATTTGTAGGATTTCAATGGCAAATCGTTCTGTCAAAAGCAAATCTTTAAAAGTGTGAAACCACTAACATTTGCTTTATTTTTGTTCTTCGTGGTTTAAGATTTTTATTTTGAAATAATGGTAGTTTTGGGGCCAGGGATATGGCTCAGTAGAATAAGCACTTTCCTGGCAAGCGCAAGGGTCTGAGTTCAATCCCAGGTTCCGCCAAAAAAAAAATTTTTTTAAATGGTAGTTTTATATGCAATATTTTAAAGAAATCTCTTCATATTGCAGGAATTCAGTTTTACTGAAGCTATCTTGGCTGTAACCTCCACTTGCCCTGCAAGGTAACCCTGACACATATTGCAAGGCCTCCTGGACTAGCACTGTTAAGACAGGACCAGGGAGATAGCTCTGTGGCATAAGCCCCTGCTGCCAATGTTGAGATAAACAAACATGTTGTGGCAGCCAGTAACATCACCAAAACTATTTCTTAACTGATATTTGTGTGTTAATAATGTTTGCAAAAACTAATTACATTCTAGTAGGCCAAGGCCCCCTGCGCCATTCAGCTGGACATGGAAGCACCTTCCTCTTCACAGATGATACAGGGATGCTCGTACCTGCACTCCTATCTGAAGGCTCCTAATAAATCACCCTTGGTGAAATGCTGTCTTCTGGCTTCTTCCATCTTTTGCTGTCTTCTCCCTTTGGCAGCTAGTTCTCCCATGCTAGGATGGGGCTTCCTTCCACCAGGGCTGATATCTTGCAGAACTGTAGCACAGCTTCACATCCACAACACTAATGTTGCTACAGTTAAGATGCAGAATATTCCTATTACGATGAATACCCCTCATGTCACCCTTTTCTAGCTTTACTCCTTCCTTTGCTGTTCACTACCCCTCCATAACCTCTAGTAATGCTAACCTGTTTTCCACTGCTGTAATTTTATTGTCCCTGGCATGTTATGCAAATAAAATCATTGAGTACGTAACATTTTGCTATTGCATTTATCACTGAGGAAATTTCTCTGGAGATTCAACAATGTTGCCTTTGTCAATACTTCATTATTTTTTACCACTGAGTAACATTCTATGAAATGGATGTGTGACTGTTTAGCTGACCACGGTAAAATGTTTAATGTTCTCTATTTTCATTTTTCATTCAGGAATTTTGCTAGTTTGTTGGTGCAATTTAGATAGCCAGAATGATTACAACATCATAGAATTTGCACCTGCAATTCACGGATCTTAATTCCTTTTGTTTTTAGAATCCCTTTCCCTCCCTTCAACCCCTCTTCTCCTCCTTATTTACAACACATTATTTCCATTTTATCCTCCTTTTGTCATTCTTTTCTTTTGCCCTCCTTCATTTCCTCATCCCTCTCACTGGTTTCTTTTTCTTTTGAATAATTTCTTCCTATTTTACAATGCCTATTATACAATATATTCCTTATTTACACTTTTGATTTGTCACTCCAAGGAAATAACGTAATGACTATACATATTTCTCCAATTTATTTCACTTTAAATCGTGTTCTACAGGTACATCCATTTACGTATAAAAGTCTCCAGTTTATCCTTCTTTATAGCTGAGATATTTCAGTATATGAAAAAAGTCTTTTTTTATTTTCTTCCTTTGATGGGCATTTCAGTTGTTTCCAAGAGTTAACTATTACAAATTATACTGGTATTTACATGAGTACAGTTATATCATTGTGGTATGATGTTTTCAATTCTTCTAGAAAATACCCAGAAAGAATATCTGATCCAAACGGTACCTTCGATCCTAGGTTTTGAAGAATTTTACACATATTTCCACTGTGGTTACTCAATTTTATACTCCTACCCACAGTGGAAAAAGATCCCTTTTTTTGCCAGCCTCATCAGCATTAGCTATTGGTTGACTTTTTTTTTAATTATTGCTATTCTTTCTAGAGTGAAATGATCTCAGCATTTTTAAATTTGCATCTTTCAAATGATCAGTGATGTTAAACATCTTTTTCATATATTTATTTGTTATATGTAATTTTAGTTCTAAGAAGTGTCTATTTCAGATCCTCATTTTTGAATTGGGTCTTTAAATATATGGGCTCTAGATTGGCCAAGCAATGGCCGTGACTCATCCACATGGCTGACACTGACAAAGGATCTACAATCTGAGGTACACGATCTCAGGATAAATCCTGAGGGGATTTCACTGACCTTATCCGATCCAAAAGCTACAACTCTTGTTGCATAGGTCTTGCTTTATCTTGATTTTTAAAAGGTCTATATCTTTTAACACATTAATTTGTGAGCACAGAATTATTTATAGTATTATTTAATAAAATATTTCAGTGTATACTCTTGGACTAACTTTGCTGACCATTTACTTGTGATGTTGATAAATCAGCTTTTTGTTTTTGTTTTCTTAGACAGTAGGACTAGACATTTATCAGTTGGTTGAACTTTATGAAGAAAAATATTTTTAACTTATTTTTCTTTGTTCGTCTCAAATATTTATACTGTTTAGGAACATTGGAGTCTCTTAAATCTGTAGTTTGTTTTCCAACAATAATTGAGAGGACTTCTTAGTTACTTATTCAACAAATATTTCTTCTGCCCCATTCCCTTCTACTTCCACCATTTTTTCCTCACAATTATCAGGTTTTCGTTCTGACCTGATTTTTGCTTGTTTCTTTTTTACCTTTCTGTTACACTTTAGATATCCACTATCTATTTTTCTTATCCCTATGGACTGTGGGCTCTTCTAAGGATGATCTAGAATGATTTTGTGTCTTGCAGATATTTATTCTACAATGTATTTTTTACTGGAATGTGTTTAACATGTCATTCAGGCATGGGATTGGAAATGCACAATATAGTTTTAAAGCTAAAAATTATTATTTTTGTGTGCTTCTGTCTTGAGGCTACAGTGTGGCTTATCTGAGAATCTCTTAAAGGTGTCAAAACAAACTTGTGTAAAAGCAAGTTTCCCAAATTGTCTTATGAGGGGGAGTTCTATGGATCTTTAAGAGATGAAACCATAGAGAGGTGCTGAGCCCATTGATTCAATACTCTCAGAAGATATTATTGGACTGTTTTCTGTTCTTTCCCTTTTTTCATCCTTTATTTATCTCTCATCCAACCCTACATGGGACCTCTTGCTCCTGCATGTGGTCCCGCCAGGATGTTCTGCCCTTACCAGAGGTCAAGCCAATGGGATTATCCAATATTGTTAGTTAGCTCTCAAAACTGTAAGGTAAATAATCTTTTCCTAAATTGTTTTGCCTCAGTAATATTTTTTTCTCGTAATGCAAGGCTAACTGACGCAGGCTGCTATTTTCATATATTTTGTAGTGATCTCTCATCTTCCTCCTAACAAGTCCAATCATTTTCTCTCTCCTTTGGCTACAGTGTTCTGCTTTTTAGAGCCTTGATACATACTGAGTTCCTTTATTCATCTGAGACAGTTGAGTTCAGAGCACTGGACTCTATAGATATCTATAAATTTCTTTCCAATGAGGAGAATGCACATTTGTGTATAAGTATGCCTTTATGTAAAGGTACTCAGTGGGCTCAGGGTATATTTGACAATGGCTACCTTACTGCCATCTGGAAAAATACTGTACATGACAACTAGATTAGATTGGAGATAAAACTCTGAGAGAGCTTATATATGATGCACATAGAGCTATGTCTCCCAGAAGACTCAAGCTCCAGGTATTTGTCTCTTTCACAGAAGTTTGTATTTAGCTATTTCATTTGTGAAAGCTACCATTTATGTTTTCCTGCAACTTATGACTCCAGCTACTTCCAATCTAGATAGCGTGACTATAACTCTACAGATCTGCCTTTCTCTCAAAATTTTAGATTGTTGGGTTTGCTTTGCTACCTCAAAGAAAACAGATCAAAGAAAAAAAAATACCGATTTTCATCTTGTAGTAATAGAAGTGAAAACCTTCCAATTCTTTACATGTCATAGCTAAGATTGGCAGTCCTTTTGGTTTCATAAAGTGTGAAACGCCTGAATATCTACTATTGATATTTTCAATAGTTCTTAAGGTACATTCTAGAAGATGGGTATAAGTGATTATTTTGGGAATGCCTATATTTTCAGCAATTCTGTTATTTGAAGGACAATTAAATTTTTTAAAGACTTCTTCTGAAAGAAGTGATTTCATTAATAGTTATGATTAAAAACTACATCAAAAAGTATGTAATATGCATATAAAAATCAGAGAGACATAGAACATAGCAATCCTTTCTGAAATAGTAGTTCAGAAAAATGTTCTTTTATGGCTTAACTTAGATATTGGAGTGCTTCTTCTCATCTTTCAAGTATTTAGAACATGTTTATAAGTCCATAGAGACAAGAAAAATGACTTTCTAAATATTCCTGACAGAAAAAGATACTCCAGAAGCATGAAATTAACAATGCCATGTGTTTTCTAGGATGAGATAGATTTCAGCTTTTTCCTCCATCAGTTGGAGGTAGTATTTCCAACTCATGGTCTTCCCTGGTTTAGAAGAAAATTCTAAAGCCCCTGAATACAGTTGTTAATGAAAGATGTTTTATTCCTTTTTTAAAAAAATAGTTGAGTAGTCTTTTCCCATTGATTCACATTTTTTTCCCAGAAGGGACTTAAGTCTATACTCATTCAATGGATCTCTGACTTGGCCTTCACAGAACATGTAGTCCAATTGTAGAGATTATTTATGTAATTTGAAAATAATGCTAGTTACTGGGCATACATTATCATATTAAACATCATGATCTGCTATTTACATTTGCAGGTGAACATTCGAGCACAGTGAGATCATAGCTCTGAGGTCTAAGATCATGAGTCTAGAAAGTGACTAAACTAGAATTCCCATACCATTCAATCAGAAGACAATAACCACAGTCTTCTGAAAATCTAACATTTATAAAATACATATTCCATGTATTAATGAAATCAATTTTCAGGAAATGATCAGAGAAAGACTGGCATGCCTGAAGCATGATAGCATATAATTTTGTCCTCTGAGGCTGCATATCAGGTAGAGGAAAATTCAAAAGCAAATCAGAACAGTGAATTTTGTGCATAATAAAATTGACATAGCCAAGAGAGAAAAAGAAAGAACTCACTTGTTCTTTCTCTTGTTTTTAAGAACATATTGTTTCATAAGTAGCCAAACAGTTTTATTTAAGTAGTACCTAGAGTACACATGCATAAAGCAAGTTTGATAGCTGATCTTTCAAAACGTTCATCTTTCCCTGTTAGCAATAAAGGACTACTGAGTCAACTTTATATGCTGATACTGTAAGGTCTTAGAATAACCAAGTATCTTAAATAGCATAAAGTATATTTTAAAACATTTACTTGACTGGATATTTTGCCAAAGTATAACTAAAACTGCTTAATATATAAAGCAATTTTGTAAGTGATGATGTCTCTTTTGTTTTTTTTAAATGAATATATTTATTCACTGAAAGCAAGCAGTGGTCCTTTACTCCCCGGTCTGAGGAGCTCCCAGTATCTCCTCTAAGTAAATGTTGAGAACACAAAGAAAGTGAACACATTTATGTGAAAGGCCCACACAGTATAAACTTGTCTTGGGCAGCCATCAGCCCTCATGCCTCTACCTCAGTCTGGTTTTGTGCTGTGGGCTTCTTGAAAAAACTAGGCATCTAAGGACATTGAGGGATGTACCATTGGTGTAAGTGATGACATCTCTTTTAAAAAGGAAATATTGTCCTGAAATAATAATACTCAGACCCATGATTATGAACAACAATCAACTACCTCTGTTTGCAAAGACTATGATGCCCACATTTTTCTTTTCCTTTTTCTTTTTTCTCTTTCTTTCTTTCTTTTTTCTTTTCTTTTCTTTTTTTTTTTTTTTTTGAACTGGGGATTAAACTCAGGCCCTTGTGCTTGCCCGGCAAGTGCTTATTCTGCTGAGCTATCTCCCCAGCCCCGACATCCACATTTTTCATAGAATTGGTTAGTTTTAGTTAAATCTGGTATGTTGATCCACCACTCCTTGTTTCATCTAATTGTATTTGATAATTCATTCATAGTATTCAAACATAGTTTATAGACTGATTATAAGGCATATAATACTGCAGGAATGATAAAGTTCTAATATTAAGAAAGTTCCTCTGTAGGGCATGTCTTTCTTATCATGCAGTAACATTTTATTTAACTATGTCCTGGGTAGCCAATCTATTACAGATCAAGGGCTAATTATTGAACATATGAGACAGTCAGTGGAAATAATAATGAAAGTCATTGGCTTCAAGTATGTAAAGTTCCATTAACGACTTCTCCAAATACAGGTTCTCTAACTGCAGAGGAGAACCTATCCCTGAAAAAACAAAGAAGAAAGAAAGAAAGAAAGAAAGAAAGAAAGAAAGAAAGAAAGAAAGAGAGAGAAAGAGAGAA
>NDGM011151422.1:0-13239 GCA_002564305.1 Octomys mimax | reverse complement strand
AAAGAAATGGAAAAAATTAAAAATGCATTATACTGCGGGTCCTAACAACTCTATTGTTGCTGGGACAAAATACCTGATGATAGTTAAAGAAGGAAAGGTTTAATTCAACTCACAGTTTGTAGAGGTTTTGGCTCACAGTCAGCTAGCCCTCAGGCAAGAAGACACGGCAAAGCAGAAAGAGTTTATAGTATGGCAGGCAGGAAGCAGCAGCCATCAGGGAAGCAGAAGAATACGCATACTCATGCATCCTTCCAGGCCACACCCACCATGCCCCACCTGTTCCCATCAGCCTTCACCTCCTGGTGTCACACTCACCTAAAAACCCATCACTGGACTAATACAATATCACATACCTGTGATCCAATCACATGAGGTTTTGGGGATATATCTAGATACAAACTATAATAAGTATAGCCAATTTGAAAAGATTACATAGTGTATGATCGCTATTATACAATATCCTGAAGAAAGCAAAACTATGTCGGATGTTAAAATATCAGTGGTTGCCAGGGGTTGTGGTGGGGTATGAAGGAATAAGTTAGCAGAGCATAGAGGATTTATTTTAGGCTGAGTATTCTTTACTCAAACACTGAGATAAAATAGTTTAAGATTTTGTATTAGTTGAATTTGGGACTGTTTGCCTATACTCTGTGTAGGTGATAGAATCTAGTCTGAACATGAAATTCACTTATACCATATACACATAGCCTAAAGGTATTTCATACAATAGTTTTAGTGCACCTGTTTATTTTTTTGTTGTTTTGTGGTATTGAGGATTGAACCCAGAGCCTGCCTACTGAGCTACATCTGCAGCCCATTTGTTTATTCATCTGTTTTTTAGACAGGGCCTTGCTAAATTGTCCAGGCTGGGCTTAAACTTGAATCCACCTACCTCAGCCTCCTAGAGTGTTGAGATTACAGGTGTGTGTCATGATACCCAGCTTACATCTGTTCTGAATGTGACCTGTCACATAAGGTTTATGTGCAATTTTCTACTCTTGGTATTATGTTAGCACTCAAAAAATAGGAGCTGGGCATGGTAGCACACACCTGTAATCCCATCACTTGGGAAGCTGAGGCAGGAGAATTGTTGAGAGTTTGAGACCAGCCTGGGGTACAAAGTGAGCTCAAGGCCCACCTGCACTGCATAGCAAGACCCTGTCTTAAAAAGACAAAAAAATTTCAGATTAGTGATGTTCAACCTGTCCTTAGTTGGAATTTTGCTTTTTTCCTCAGGGCTTCATACAGGACATTTTTACCTTCACTACACATATGAAATGATCACTAGGAGACTGTGTGGTTTTTAAAATGGTAGCACTGATTAACTGAAAATGTTGGACAATCAAATTAAGGAGAAAAGTTCAGAACATGTATATTTCATCTGTAGTTTGTTGTTTTTAAGGTATCTATATGCTTTCATATATACAGAACATCTGAAAAGACATACAAAAGCCAGAGAATATATCTAACTAGGGAAGAATATTAGTGGCTCAGGAAGAAAAAGAAAGAATGTTTTTACTGAAACAACCTTGATCCTTTTAAACTTGGCACCATCTCTTAACATCTGGAATTTAAGAAATGTGATCATCGTCTGAAACACACTTTGCCAACACCAGGTACAGTCCAGCCTGAGCCGTAGCTGGAGCAGGTGATAAGCTGTAGGGAGAGAGTACCTCAGGGGCTACTGCAGCCAGCACTGCAGCCACCACTTGGCACCACTGTGCTCTCTGGCGTCACAGGCAGCCATGACTGGGCGTTTGAGCCCCTAGCATAGAGGATTTTTAAAAGTGATGAAAAGGCTCCACGTCATACATTAGGATAGCTAAATGTCATTGTACATCTGTCCAAATGCAAAGAATGTGTAACATTAAGAGTGGGCCCTAATGTAAAATATAGATTTTAGGTGATTTTAAATGATATAATATAGTCACATAATTGAAATATATATATATATATATATATATATATATATATATTCTCTCTCCATATACACTGTAATATATGAGCTGTATTTCACTTCAAATACATGTATGTGTATGGGGTACAATGTCTGTCTCCCACACCCTCCCATATCAGCCTAGTCCCCATCCTTTAAATACTAAAAATAATTACTTTTAAATTTCCTGAATATAATTTCAGAAATTGTGAAGAGAGAATATTGCTGAACAATTTTCTCATTTTTAACACAAAAGATAGCATATATCCATTGTTCTATATTTTAAAACAAAACTTCACAGTATATCCTAGAGATTTTTCAATATGACAACTGAGAATATTCTCAAGTTTTTAAATAGCAGCATAATATTCCATTCTACAGTTGTTATTGTGGCCTTTTAAGCTTCCAATAAAACTGTATTATTGCTTGAATGATTTCAAGTTTTATCTTTCTGATATATAAATAGTTTATCACCACATTTATTATAAATGGGAAAATAATGATTCAAAGTGAAAATGTAGTAATTACAGGATGAGTTTTATGATGTGTGAAAACAATTTCGGACATGTCAGGAACCTTAATGTAATAATTTCAAGAATCCTGAAGTCTTCTTGGGAGAAAGTGTTAATTCAAAAGTGAAAAACTCCTCTAGAGGGAACCGTAACTACAAAACAGGAGAAGAGTGGGTCTATATTACTGAAAAGCCTCTGAGACATGAACAATAAAATTCTTCTCCTCATGTTTTCAAACATTATATATTCATTTACTTACTTAATTTCACTTACTAATATTTGTAGTATTGACGACTGAATCCAGGTCCTTCGCAATGAACTATATCCCCAGCCATTTTTTACTGAGACAGGATCTCACTAAGTGAACCAAGCTGAGCTCAAACTCTCAATCCTTCTGCCTCAGCCTCCAAGAGTGCTGGGATTACAATCCCGTGTCACTATGCTCAATTATTTCCAAGATTTAAGTATTTTCTAGGGAGCAAGCTTTAAGTTTGGTAAAGCATAGTCCTACCTTCGGTTCGGTGTTAGAACTCTGGGGATGTGGCTTCTGTTTCCACAAGTTGTTGGAATGGTGTTTTCTTTTGTTTCTATTTTGTCCTAGAGTACCTACCATCTTGATTGAGTTCATAAATGTTCAAATTCTTACTTCTATAAAATCAAATTCTCCTTCAAATTCTTTGAGTTTGTAAAAATCATGAACCAGATAAAATTCTTCTGCCTTTTGTTGATTAAATCCTAAACCTAAGTCAGCCTTACATAAATTATAGGTATTATTGTGAGTTATATGAGTTATATCAATTGCTACCTAAAAAATTTAACATATAACTGGTGAAATATTTTATTTTTTCAGTTTTATGGGTGAGGAATTCAGAGAAGGCCCAGCAGAGGAGTTTATCTCTGATCCACGGTATATCTCCAAAAGAGGAGAGGGCTTGCAATTGGACCTGTGATAAAACATGCAGACCATGGGTGTAGTCCTAGGGTCAATCCACAGAACTGAAAATAAAAATGAAGAAATGTCAGTAGGTGACATATTTTTTTCTTATGTTACTGGGGATTGAATCCAGGGGCTCATACATGTGCGCTAAGCTCTTTACCAGTGAGCTACATCACTAGCCAATAGGCTTTTAAGAAAACTTACTCATATGTCTGAAACTACATGGTCACTGTCTCTCTGACAATCTTTGTTTCTCTACACAACATTGGTTTCCAAGGTTTCCCATGTAATTTATGCCTCTCCATGGCACAGCAACCTAAGCTTGACCTCAGTGCTCGTAGAATGAATGCACCAAGGGAAAGGATGTGGAACTCGCCGGGCTCTTCCAGCCCAATCCCCTCAAAATGTCGTAGTGGCATTTCAACTGCATTCTCTTCGGTATTGGGGTATTGGGACATTATGTGTGGATCTTATTTGGAGACACTGAAGCAGAGCATACTGTCATATTTATTACCACTCCACAAGACTACACTGGTTTGCACTGTACAGTATATACAGATACAAATGAATAAGACTGTCCACCAACTCAAATAAGTAGAATGGTTTCTAATTCCTGTGTATTGACTTTAAAGACAAGGGAGAAATCTCACATTAGAGGGACTATGGAATCCCACTATGGAAATCTCTAAGTAGGTTCCAAACTTTTTTTTTAAATGTATTAGGTTGATACAGAGTCTCACTAAGCAGCTCAAACTCATAGCGATCCTCCTGTTTTCAGCCTGGACTCTGGCCTGCTCAGCATGCCCCCACGAGGGTGAGGATGGCACAGCATGCAGTGCCAGGATAAAACAGTGGTCTCTGCACTTGCCTAAGCTTGCCTACACAGGCGCTGTAGTCTGCTGAGCTATCTCGCCAGCCCCAGGTTCCAAACTTTAAAGGTTTTTTGCTTCCCCTGTATCCAGTTCAACACAAGGGTAAACATATTCCTTCTTTTGCTTTATTTCCCTCAGAAAGCAGAGCTTGAGACAATGGCCTCATGGCACTGTACACACATGGGGCAGCTTGCTTTGCAAAGTAATCTCAATGAATAGAAATGAAGGCATTAGGAAGAGTGAAACAAGGAGATTGAAAATTTAAGGGCACATTAGTAAGCTGTCATTTTTGTGGGCAACTGAGACTCCACTTTCTAGAACTCCCTCAGGGGAGCATGTAAATGTGCCTCAAAATTATCTGCCCCAGGGACTAACATGTATTTACTAATTGTCATTCCCTAGTGGTCAAGGGGTTTTCCCATGGGAGTTATTCTCTTCAGGTTTGTGCCTACCCTCAGAACACAGAAGCTTCAGAGATTTGTGTCTGATGATTAGTGTTGCTAAGGTGAGGTGGTGTTAGTTTCTACCTACACATAATTGGTTGGTACCATAGGAAGAGAGGTCAGCAAAGAAGCTATGATGTAGAACCCAGGAATATAATCAATATGCTCAGTATAGCTATTTATTTTGCAGTAAGCTCCCTGTATTAAATTATTCTTACTATCCACCATCAGATTAACACAGAGAAACAAATAATCAAGCTGGTAGCAATTTACCAACCAGGAGTCACATGCTAGGATACAGGGAGGCTGATTATTTCTCCTGCTAATGTTCCATTCTATTTGTATTGATTTTTTCCAAACAACTCTTAGGTGATATTTAGAATAATAGAATGACACAGATGCCCAGATTTCTAACTAGACTAAAGCCTTCCCCTCCATTTTCTGTTCTTGAAGCTCAGGGCTTTCAAGTCCTTGAGAAAGAAAGATCCAACTGCTCACAGGCTTAGTAATCTCGTAGATAATGAAGCCACTGGGGGCACTGGCCATTCCTGGGCTGAGGGGCCTAGCTGTCCTTTCTATGGCTGTGGTAATAAGCATCACCATGGTCATCTATTTACTCTCTCTCTCTCTCTCTCTCTCTCTCTCTCTCTCTCTCTCTCGGAACCAGTGATTGAACTCAGGCACTTGCACTTGCCAAGGAAGCGCTTATTCTACTGAGCCATCTCCCCAGACCCATATTTACCTTCTCTTATGACAAATAACACTGCGGGCTAGGCCTATGCTTTTCATATTCAGTCTTACAACAAATATGAGTGAACATGGCATAAATATACTGTAATACACCAAGCTATCTAGATTTTGGTCACATTTGTTTGCAGGAATTACCAAAGTCTACCAACTGGCTAGGATCTTGGGGTCCAAGAGAAGCTGAGCTTGGACTAATCACTGCTGATGTAATTGGGTCCATCATGTCCCTTGAGGGAAATAGCACTGACCAGGCTAAATCAATTACTACATTAGTAAGACAACATTTTGTCAAAAGTTTTCCCATCTCTCCCCCATTTGCGGGAAATACAATGATTTGTTTCTTATGTTATATGACCTGTTTATATTTATGTAATCATACTTTTGAGAAACAAGTAAGTTACTTTTTATTTGGCTGTCACTTAGTTATCTTCATTATTTGGGGCAGCCAATGTGCTTTTTAGTAAGTGAGGTGATATCATTGGATTTATGACTCCAAAAATAACCATGAGCAGGAACAGAGAATGTATTAGCTAGTAAAGATGGGTACTCAGATACTCTGGCTGAGCCTAAGAAGGTGCCCCAGCCCAGCCAGCTCACGGAGCAAACCACCCAGAATTAGCCTCCTGAGACACTGTTGTACACATTTGCTTCTTGCATCACTAAGCTATTTCAAAATACAATGTCTTAGCAATGTCTTGGTGGATAATTTCAGCAAGCAGTTGGAATCTTACTGCTAGAAACACCTTCAGACTAATGTGCACCACTCACTTCTCCTTATATTTTCCTTGCTTCGCAATATACACCTGCTAAACCCTTAGTTAACTGCCCTGGTTATAGAAAGAAATGTAAATCTTTTTTTTTTGTCTTTTTTTTTCAGAACCAAAGATTGAACTCAGGCCCTTGTACTTGCCAGGGAAGCACTTATTCTACTGAGCCAGCTCCCCGGCCCCAGAAATGTAAATCTTAAGTGGATATATTTCCTAGGCAACTAGCTATGACTATGCAATCCCACAAAAATCATTAACCATCAAAATAAATAAATAGGAGAGATTTATCTTATCATTGCATTAATAGTCCAATGGGTTAAATATTCACGATTACTAAAATACAAACTGAAGAAATTGGAAGGGGTTAATGCTGACCTTGGATGCTGGGCTGAGAAACAATAATATACTGACAAGAAAATGTCACCTCTGTCCAGATTCTCTGGCCACTACTGCATCCATTAATTTTCTACCCAGATGACAGCACGCCTCCTAATGTTTTCCTTGCCATTTCTATTTTTCCCAATCAGTATCAGTCATCCCCTTGCAAAGGAAACTAAAAAACAAGTGCCTGGCAAGGAAAACGCAAACAAAGCTTCATTGGTCTAGATAGACATGTGCTATCATCAGCTCTGACAGCAGCTTTAGACAAGGAGCAACCAAAAAGCTTTCCAGAAGAGAGAGAGAATAAAATTATGCTGCATATTGGGGAAGTTTCCTCAAATGAAAGAATGAAGGAGGCAGTAAAAAAATATTACTGTTGTGTTTGAACACAATGGATTTCCAGTGTGTTTATTGCACAGACAAAATAAACATGAAGAACTGCAGGTAAACAAAACTGCAGATGTAATTTAGTCTGGTGGATGCTGCACCAAGCGGCACAAGGAAAGAATCTGTAATCACGTTTTCTTCCAATCTGTGGTTAACAAATCAGATAGACACACAGGACTCTCTAGGTATAATGGTGTGCTAAAAATAACCGCCTCTCCTCCTTATGTAACCCAGAGGCAATCTCATTCACTTTCTAAATTTAGAGCCCTCAGCAAAGGCCAGTCTGGTGGGGAGGTGGTTGGTGGTGCCAGTTAGCAGAGTGACTCATAGAGCTCAGCTAATAAAAATGAAATTTATCTCTCCCTGGAATAATATATGAAGGGAGATAGGTACAGGAAACATTTTTAAGAGCCCCAAACAAGATAAAACAAGCTCTGTTACTGCAATCAAGGCAGGAGAGGATGAAAGGGGGCCATTAGACTCAAATTATCTTGTAATAGAAACAAAAATTATATTATAGTTATCTAGTAATCTTATGAGGAGAAATTCTAAATGCATCAACAAAGCCACAGCTTGCAGACTATTTATATGTGTAGGGCAGCAGCTCAATATGAGGTGACAATTTCTGCAGCAGAACCAAGACTTACTGACTTTGAAGTTTTCCATTAAACAGACACATGCTTTCCCTCTCTGATCCATTCTGCTGCTCATTTTTTGTTTAACTTCTAATGCCAAATTTAGAAACAGAAACACACACACACACACACACACACACACGTGAAATTATTGCTCTCTCATAATTTACTAGGATGGTTAAATAATACAATCAGCTGTGGTTTTAGTCTCTTATCACAAATGATTATGCACCTGATAACATTTCCATTTATCCAACATGCACACTACGAGAAGTTTGTAATGGCCAGAACTGGCTTGCCATAATGTTCCATGACAATAAATGTTCACACTGGTATTTAAAGTGACATCTTCTCCTGAATTACTTTTAAATTACAATATAAAAATTCTTGAGTTCCATGAAATACATTATGATTCTTTGAAAACTGCTAGTGAATCTATGAATGGATGACAGAAATATTTCATGTGCCTTAAGAACTATAAACCTGGATCAGAGCTGGAGATATAGCTCAGTGGCATAAGTGCCTGCTTGGATAGTGCAAGGTCCTGAGTTCAATCCCTGGAACCAAAAAAAAATAGGTCTGAGTCCAAATTGATAATTCATTTCAGTATTCTGAGCCTCAAAATCTTCACCTGTATAATGGGGCTAATAATAATATCTTAGCAAAGTGACAAAAGCTTTCAAAGAAATTCTGTATGTAAGAGTACTCTGAAAACTACAAGCTCTTTAAAATCAGTCACTTTTCAGGGTCATGAGTTCAATCTGTGGTACTGCAATAGATAAATTAAATCAGTCAATTTTGATTTTTTACTATACAAAAGCTTTGTAGAATATAAAATCTATCAGCATAACCCTTTCTTTTTTCAAATGATAACATATATTCTGCAAATCTTTATTATAACAGAGTCTGGGTAGTCTTACATTTAAAAAATCCTTTTTGTTTTCAAATGAGAATATTCTGATATCTTTTGCACATATATAATCTACTATGGATTTCATATGGAGAAACTCTAGATCAGATAACTGCATTTTATCTTTGTAATATTACTTCATATAGATCATCAACAATAAAATTGACTTGTATCACCTCATATGAATATGTGTAATAACCATATATTTTTATTTTCTGGAAATATGAAGTTTCATTTTCAAAGTCTGTTTTATGTTCACAAAATGTTAGTTGACATAATTTTTACTTTAAAAGGCAAATTGACCAATGCCAACATTTTGCAGATAAGCAATGGGTAATATATTCAAATATACTTTGATAAAAAGGAGCATATTCTTAGATGATGTGTATTAAAATATAGATTTGCAATCACACTGAACTGTTTTTTTGTATTTTTCATTTATCCAAAGCCCATCAAGGAAATTCCAACAGTATCTTTCCTCTTTGCTACTTACTTCTTTTCTAGTAAGACCACTTAACATGCAACATAACTTCTTAAATTCTTCAAGGCATAAAACAGTCATGTTTGCAGGGGCTGGGTATTTCATCCTTGAGCCTGCCATGTCGGCCCTGCCCCTGGGGGGCATCAATTGAGATGTCAATTGAGAATGGGCATGGTGGCACACGCCTGTAATCCCAGCTCTTTGGAGGTTGTAAACAGGTGGATCACTAAGAGTCCAATCTAGTAGTGAGACCCTGAACACCCTGAAGACCCTTCCTTAAAATATGAAAAAAAATAAATAGTGGTGCTAACTACAGACTACTGTAACAGTACTGCTAACTATATTGTACAGCAGAAGACTAGAACTTATTCATCCAGCATAATTGAAATTTCATATCCATTAAACAGCAATTCCCTTTTTTCGTCTCCTCCAGTCCCCTGGTAGCCATCTTTCTACTCTATCTCTATGAGCTGAACTTTTTCAGCTATCTCATATAATGGCATAGAAGAATATAAGTTTATTATACTTCATTTATGTATTTGCACAGAAAGAAAACCAGAGCTATATCTACAGTGGAAGAAAAGCCCATTAATCAAGTTTATAGCCTGAACTTTTATTTACACATCAATTCCCAAAGTTAATTATTTATTCAGATGTGAACATCTTCTGCAGGTAGGGCTCATGGGGAAAGGAAATACTGGAAAAGAAGAAAACACAATGATAACAGCTAACACTTAGTGTCATTTTGCACTGTCTTAAGTACTTTATAAATAAACGATGAATTTAGTCCTACAAACAACCCTCTGAGTAAGTACTATCTTCATTTTATAGATGGAATAACTGAGCTGCTGAAAAGTTAAAAATGTTTTTCATAATGTGTCCTCACATCTGTGTGGCAGATGATATGGTCAAATTTACAGAAGTCAGCACATTAATCCATGTGCTTAATCATGCTATGTGGCCTATACTCCAAATTTTTATAGAATGAAGATGCTGCCCGCTGACCCTGAATTTGATTCAATATCCAATACAGTGCTAAAAATCATCAGTGTTTCCTATCAAAGTTACACATGGTTTATGGACGTCCTACTTGAATGGTCATATTATCCAACTATAAAATACTCAAGTGCAGCACAAAGTTAAGTTGTCCCAGAAATGCAAAAACAAACCTTTCAGGATCTCAAGTACCAGGGAAGATGCTAAGATCTGCATCTTCTCTTCTGTCTGTACTTGTAGCTCCCTCTGTTCTGTGAGGTTTGTGGTCATTACCTAAATAAATCAAGAATGTATAGGGTGGTGAGTGTGGGGCTTCCACCATTCCATAGCTGATGAGTACCTCATTACAATTAAGCTGACCTACACTTGGTAAGCTGTATTTCGGCCTCCACAACATCCAAAAATCACAAGGAAGATTAAAATATAAAAACACTAGAAAACAAAACTAAACTGGGTCTATTTTGTTACTATCTAGGGTAGTGATCAGAAATGTTTTTAGAGATGGAGTACTCAAACTGCAACCCAAAACCCACTTATTTATCATGAAGTGCCACCACTGCAATTAAACTTGAATACTGACCAAGAGAAGGTGGACGAGGTAAAAGCTTGGACAAGTCCTGGCTAATGAGTCACATCTTGAAAAGTCGTCACTTGGCACCAGTACTCCTTTCCAAGCATGTACATGGCCCCTGTGAGCACTGTTATCCACTCTCTTGCTGGGACAATGTGAAGGTGACTTGGCTTGGGAGTGGCCAGTGGGGCCGTGCATGCTGGATGCAGCACACATGCCACAGGTTCACCGTCATTGCTACAGGAGTTGGGACCCGATTGGATCATTTAACCTCTGCATTGCCACCTGCAAACTATGCTCAATGGAGTAGAATCCTCAAGCCCTTTATGTAAAATTCCATAGTTCTAAAGATACAGACTTATCTAAAACATAGAAATTTCATAATAGAAATAAATAAAAGCAAGTATGGAGTTTTTCTTTGGCTCTATTCAGTAAAGCCACAGTCAAAATGGTCAATTAATCATTGCTTAAAGATTTTCCAAAAGTCTTGGGCCTTGGGAGCAAATGGGGCCCTAGTCCTCAAGCACAACACCCAAGGCAGTCTTCTCCTACTTCTAGATGGGTCTTCCCATGCAACAGAGAACATCTGTGGGTGTCTGTCTGCCCTGTTATACAATATTCTCTCCACTACAGCCCACCAGAAGCCCAGAAGCCCACTGGTTAGTTAGTCACTTTTGGTGGGCTCAGAGAGCATTAATGCTTGAGAGAGAAAGGAACAAGTGGAGAGCCACCTATGGAAGTACCAGAAAGCAATGAGATTATGGTCTCTAAATTCTGAGTAAATAATCTGTGAATAAAGTCTGAGAAAAAAAAAAACCACAAAGAATACAGTCACAGTTTCCTGGTATGTAATTACTTATCTAGCTAATTCAACTACATAGAAAAGTGTTATGCCAATATAGTGATAAAAAGAAAAGCCCTCTGGGTAATCAAAATAGATAATACCAAGTTCGTACACAGAATGTGCACACATCATTCATATGAAGAAGACTAACGTTGTCATTCAGAAAAAAGTTTTATGTTCCAACTTTACCTGCTGTCCAAATAAGCTTAGCTGTTTGGTTGCTATATTGAGAAAAAGAAAAGCAAAGTTAAAGGCAGCAAATTCTAATTGGGGTGGGAGGTGGTAGTAACTGGCAGAAACAGTCTACTTTGACTGGGGTCAGAGACAAGGAGAAAGATGGAAACTTCAAAAGGGAAACTCAAGGAGTATTTACAAGACAAGATATTAGCCGGCCACTAAAGGCATCAAAGACCCTTGATTACAACAGAAGCTGAAAACTTACCACATCTATTGTTGTTTATGGTGATGTTAAATCATACAGAACAGATCTAATTCAGGATTCAGAACTGCAGGAATCAAAGAATGAAATACATTATTAAAGATTCCTGGCCCTGCCAAATAGTTCAGCAGACTAAAGCGCCTTAGGCAGGCTCAGGGACCAGGTTCAATCCGGAGTCCCGTGCAGGCCCTGCCCCCAGGGAGCGCTGAGACAGTGACTGAGACTGGGCATGGTGGCACTTACCTGTAATCCCAGCTCTTGGGAGGCTGAAAAACAGGATCACTACAAGTCTGATCTGAAAAAAAAAAAAAAACAAACAAGTCTGATCTGTGTAGTGTGACCCTGTAGATCTTGTATTAAATACGTCAAAAAATCATTAAAGATTCCCGTGAAATAATTAAAGAAAATGTTAACATGCATACAATTTTTCTCTAAATGGTAAATTTATTTGACTAAATCACATCTTCATACTTCATGCAAGCCTATTTGTTGGTCATTATCCTGAAAAAGTCCTTGCAATACACCATAATAAAAATGTGACGTGATGGCATGCAAGCTAAGACATTTGGAGAAAATACAAAAAGGGTTTAGGTTTGACTGCTGCAAGTGATGAGACAGTTGGGGGAAGGGCATTTTTTACAGTTGGAAAGACACTATCATTTTAAATACAAAATCACTGAAGTGATAACATCATCTAAGTTCCAAAATCCTTATCAAAACTCTTATCATAGGTGAAGAGATGCTATCTCTGAAATGTAAATCCCCAGATTACTTTGCTTATGATTTCTTCAGGTTGCTGCACCAACATTTACATTTTCAATGGATGTCTAAACATCTCTGGAAGGGAGTAATCTTCCACAAAATCCAGTTACAGTGGATATTACTGCAAAGCAATCCCACAGGGGGTGCCTGCTGTTATACAAGCACCTTTCAAGGTAGGTGAGCAAATGGCACAGCTGGAAGATTTTGTGGCTATGGAACCTGGCTGAACAAATCTTACTTCACGCTTCAAGCTAGCTGTGAAGCACTAAGCAATGTAGTGCTTGTTTTGTGCCACCAGGGCCAGTAACCTCAACAAATCCTAATATATGTACACATTTAGCTCAATCTACAGCAAAAATGCTCTTTACTTCCTCCTAGAGGTGTAGAATATTGATTCAACTGCTATCCCTGGGCAGAGAGATAGAATTAAGATTTTGTGTATTTGCCTTAGTATAGAAATCTTTTTCATTCAATAGAGTGTGGAGGAAAGACATAAATGAGCAGGCACGGGTGTGTGTGTCTATCTCTTTCCCTTCCTCCCCCTCTCCCTTGCTCACTTGCTTGCTTTCTTTTTTCTTTCTTTCTTTCTTTCTTTCTTTCTTTCTTTCTTTCTTTCTTT
>NDGM011151421.1:0-11030 GCA_002564305.1 Octomys mimax | reverse complement strand
GGGGGGGCACTGGCACCTGACACCTGCTCCTCATAAATTACTTTCACATTTGTAAGGTACACAGAGAAACCAAACACTTTCGATGAATGTTTACTTTTTTAAAGCCATTATTAAAATAGAACACGTTGAGATGAATCCCACGCGACCTATTCTCCCTGGCTCTGAACCCGCTTAGCCAGTCGTTCTTGGCAACGTGTCTTTTATAGGATTTTGTTTAATGGAAACATCCACCTGGGTTTACCACCGCCCCTCTAGCTTGCTGATAACATAAGGCACCTCCACCAGGCACACTGGGGACACAGTAACAGCAGCGCAGCATCGACGTCTTCTTCAATCTTCCCGGCGTCGTCACCCTTTGACCCACTGGGAAGCCCCAAGAGGCAGAACGCCTTGTGGTCACCTCACAGACCCCACTAAGGAGGGGCGCTGAGGGGTCCAGACTGGTCCAGACGAGGGGGTCTGCACTGACCCTGTAGGGGGTGTAGACTGGCCCAGCCTAGGGGTCTCTACTCAACCTACACTCAGTGTGGGCGCTGGCGGAGACCTCGGGGCCGGTCTGGCTGCCCGCATGGAGGTGTGCACGCTCGGCTGACCCCAGCCCTCCAGCCCGAGCAGCGGCGGGTAGGGAGGCGGGCCGCACGCCCCAGGGGGCGGAGAGGGCGGGCCTTGCGCTCAGCCTTGAGCACCTGCGGAGCGGGCGGTGCAGCCGCTCTCAGCTGCCGTCCGCGCTCGGTCCGCCGCCCGCCCCTCCGCCCTCATGCTGGCCGCCGTCTTCACCGCGCTGGCCGGGCTGCTGCTCGTGCCGCTGCTGGTCGCCTTGTGCTGCCCGTACCTGTTCCAGGACGTGCGCTATTTCCTGCGAGTGGCGGGGCTGATGCGGCGGTTGCGCAGCTACGGGCGGCGGCGCCCGGTGTCCACGGTGCCGCGCGCCTTCCAGGAGCAGGCGCAGCGCGCCCCGCACAAGACCTTCCTGCGCTACGAGGACCAAGTCCTGACCTACGCGCAGGTGGACCGGCGCAGTAACCAGGTGGCGCGGGCGCTGCACGGCCTCGGCCTGCGGCAGGGTGACTGTGTGGCCCTCTTCATGGGCAACGAGCCGGCCTACGTGTGGCTGTGGCTGGGCCTGGCCAAGCTGGGCTGCCCGATGGCCTGCCTCAACTACAACATCCGTGCCAAGTCCCTGCTGCACTGCTTCCAATGCTGTGGTGCCAAGGTGCTGCTGGCCTCTCCAGGTGAGCCAGACCACCTCGGTACTGGTACTGTTACGGGTTGGGGGGCCCTTGGGGTCTGGGTACGCAGATGGGGTGGCCCTGTGTGCTTGCAGCACTGATGCATGATCTGCAGAGTCGCCTATGGGAGCTGCGTGCAGGCACCGCGCTGAGCCCTGCAACCCTTGCCTGGAACAGGAGGGCGATAAGGTCCTGGACCCCGCAGAGATCCCAGTGTGCCCATCCCCGGGTCAGTCATGTAGAACGGCACAGCTATGGATAGCCTGAGCAAGTGCTACCTGCCCTGTACTTTACACCATCTCCCGATGTCTTATAATAGCTAATACAGTGCAGATGCCGCCTGAGTGACTGCGACGCTGTATTGTTTAAGGAACAGGACAAGAAAAAGCCCGGATGCATTTTGTGCGAGTACCATTTCCTTCCCCTCATATTTTCCCCTCGGGCTGGGTTGAATCCACAGAGGCTGAAACCAGGGTCAGGGAGGACCCTCTGTGTTTGCAGTGTCACTTTGAATCCCAGCAGGTGGGGATTTCCCTGGGTCTTCTATAGGTGAGACCCCCGAGGCCCCAGAGCTGAAGCCACCGAGCACCATTGGGATGGGCATGTCCCAAGGGTGACAGAGCTGTCCATCTCCAGGTCTTCACTCTTAGCCAGTCCTCACATCTGCACTAACGCAGACTTGAGTATACACTGGATTGGGGCCAAAGACAACCCGCACCGTGCAGCCTGACTCGCCTGGGACCATGGAAGATGGCATCCTTCTCTGCCTCTTAGTGTCCCTCCTGTCACGAGGCTGTCTTCAAGACAGCGCCCAGCCACCCAGGGCTGCTGGCCTTGCTGGCTTCTCACTGCAGAGAGCAGGTGCTCCACCCCCACAGCTAAGGAGAAGACTTCTGCTAAGGGGCCTTTGGGAGCCTCCTTTCCCCCTATAGAAAGTGACCCATTCCTGGTGTGGTCACCTTCTGCCACATTTCAACCAGACCCAGAAGGATAACATTGTACTCAAGGGGTCCCAGACCTGAAAGAAACAGAAAGGGTTACCCCAGGGCGGATAGAGTACCCTTGAAATAGCTTGTTTCTGCACTGGAGACTGTCCCCTCCCCCAGAGTTTGTCTCTGGACCAAGGGCTGCTTCTCTCAGTCCAAGAAAGTGGACCAAGAGTAAGGCTGAGGGAGCCGGGCAGACCCACCTCTTCCGAATGCATTTCTGTGCCAAGCCCTATGCGGATGCTTTATTGCCTGAGAGATGCCTGTCATCACTCTAACAACCCCTTCCCACAGGAAAAGTCCCAGAAATTTAGAGTTGTTACCTGGAGAAAAGATAACTCCACCTCTTAGTAAAACTCCTTTAAGCCTATTATTCCACCAGCTTCCTTAGAGGGAAGTTGTTAACACAGTGATCTTTGTACCCCACTCACCCCCAGGCATTTAAACATTATTAACTCTTTACTAATTACAGAAGTAATGACCTTCCAAGGGATTCCTAGGCCTAGGAGCTGAATTGAGAAGAAAGCTCAGAATTAAGTGACTGTAATCAAAACAGTTTCTGTAAGCAAGCACAGCTAGAGACAGGTTGAGTATTCCTTGTCTGGAAAGCTTAGAACAGAAATGCTTTGGTTGGATTTCAGGTTTGTTTTAGATTTGGGGCTATTTGGATATAAAACATGGGATATTGGGCATTGGAGCCCAAGTCTAACCATAAAATTTGTTTATTTTTATATGCATCTTATACACACAACCTAAAGATCATTGTAAACAATATAGGTAATAGTTCCCTGCATGAAACGAGATTTGTGTGTGAACTTGGGTGGCATCATGTTGATGTTTAAAATGTTTGGATTTTGAAGTGCTTCCACTATATTGATGAGGAATTTGTAAACTGTACTTCTTTCTCTCACCTGAGGACAGTCCTGTCCCCTAAAGCACTGTGTGGGCGTGGAGAGTATGACCTTTCTTCACTCAAGTCAAACTTGAGCCCAACTTTCCAGGGGCCTCAAGTGCTTTCTTGTAATTAAGTATCCTTTGAGAAAGGCCGTGTGTTTTTAGAATTTTTCTTTAGCTTTTCTACCTCACTGAGATGCATTTGCCCATGGTGCATAATTACACTGAAGCCCAGAGCAGTCTACTGCAAACAGCACAGAGTCCAAAGTTGCATGCTCAGGAGAAGAACCATGTGGTAACATACAAACTAACCTTGAAGAGAATTGAGACATTTGAAAAACATTCCCTCTTTCCATATCCCTGAGTTCCCTTTGTACACAGTGCACTTTGACCTGGAATAGTTACTACCGAGAGAGGGCAGAGTCCAAAGTCATGTACTTAGTCAATATGCCCATGCAGAAATGTGCTGAATGGGCCCAAGAAGACTTGGAGTTGAAAGAGAGCCTAGAGCTACTCTAATCCTGGGATCTTATAATTTAAACCAATGGCTTTTGCTTCCGAAAGAGCTTAGAAAAGAAAGTTTGACGAACAGAAAAGGCATCATGATACAAAGCAGATATCCAAATGCTGTCTCCAAATGCTGCTTTCATAGATCTGGCAGGGGACCCCAAGAAGCTGCCCCTTGGCCCCAGGTGAATTCGAAGCTACTGGTCTGAGGGGCAGGCTCTGAGAAGCCACCAGCTTCCAAACAAACCTAAAGGAGTGAAAGCAGGGCTGGGTCAGCAGAAGGGAGATGGGCCCAAACCCGGAACTGTTCTCATCCCAGGGCATGAGTTATTCTATCAACTGTCTGAACCTGGTTGGGTCAGAAAGGTGAACTTGAGCACATGATTCGAATTTCAGCCACAGGACTTAGGAGCTAGTGCATGTGCAAGTACTGGAATATTTCTAAGTAGAAGATCAACACGTTGACCTTCATCTTTCAGACTGATCCAATTGTCCTGATTTCTGGAGACTATTTCTGAGGCTTGAAGGGCTTGATCCTGTTATAAAACAGCACCCACACACTCCTTCCAAATTTACAGTACATACAGAAAGTCAAGGTTCACAAATTCTTCCCCAAATACAACAGAAGCCGTGGTCTCTCAGAAAATACGGTTTATTTTTTCTTTTTCAGATTATACACCACATATTTAAGTTGTATAAACTTGGTTGGCAGTGAGGCATACAGTTTCTTATCTGCTGTACAGTTCAGGAGACTTCTCCATAGAGGGGAACGACCTAGGTGGACGCACAGTCCGGCTCTCCCCAGTGTTTACGGCCCTGAGAGCAGGGCTGCGGTTCATAGAAGTCAATTAATTGGGCCAGGTATTTTTCACACAATTTCTCAAGCACAGAATAGACAAAAAACAGGGAAGCATATTTAATTCCCCACATAAGGTTTTCTAAAAACACCCAAATAAGGCTTGAAATAGCACCTCTATTTCCATGTCTGCTTTCTTCAAGGCCATTGCTAAACTAACTCTGCCACTGGGAGGGTAACATGGGTCTCCTGAGCACCTTTCATCTGCCCCGTGGCCTGGCTTACGTGGCCCTGTTCGAAGGCCCCATAGTGTGGGCACAAGGAAGGCTTTCGTGAAGGTTAAAGCTACAGTGTTGAAAGAACAACAGCCAGGGAGATTCCAAAAAGCCAGATTAGCTTTTTGGGTTTTGAAAGCTGGAAAAAAAAAGAAACAGAGAAAGAAAGAAAAAAAGACTGAACTTTCTTTAAATGATGTAATGGAGGGAAATGCTTCCACTTTCAAAAATATTTCATCATTAAAAGTTCTCCAACAGGGCTGGCAAGATAGCTCAGCAGTCTAAAGTGCGTGCTTAGGCAAGCTTAGGCAACTGTAGGGACCTCGGTTTGTTCCCCAGCACCACATGCTGCACCAGCCCTGCCCCCAGGGCATGCTGAGCAGGCCACTAAATTTTAAAAAAAAGTTCTCCAACAGGAGAGCTTCATTATGAAACTAGTGTTGGGATCAAGGATGACTGCTGTTGGGTGGGCATGGTGGCTGTTGTCATACAAACTCCCGCAGCTCCGATGACCTGGGGAGATATGCACAGAAATAGTTCAAGGAACTCAGAGTCCAGAAAGGAGCTAAGCATGTGTGCAGCCGATGGTGGCCAAGGGAGTAGGGTAGGCGTGCGAGAATGCTGGAGCGCCTCACGGTCACAGCAGTCATGGAACAGGACCCGTGTGGGATGAAGGGCGCTCCAGACAGGAAGAGGACCAGGCCATCATACACTGACACGCTTTCCTTGGTAGCTGAGCTGTGGAAGAACCACAGCAGGGTGCACATTAATCGTGACCATTCGTTGAATGTAAATACTGAAAGGTTTTGAGTGTAGAGAAACTAGGGACCTGGAGAGGCCGGAATGGGCAGAAGCAGTGAGAGATGACGGTCTGACACCTCAGTTCAGGAGCAGAGTTTAGAGAGGGTCTGATCTCCACTCTTCTCTGCTTTCTGGGCCGCCCACAGCATCAGTGCGCCTTGTTCAATGGCTTGGCATTCTCTCGTGTGTCTTAGAGCGAGGCTCTAGCGACACTGTGTGAAGGGACTCTGACTGCTGCCACCCTAGGCTGACCATGCCAATCCTGTGCTGTCACACTGTACCTTGACACCTGCTAAGACTGTGACCATGGTTGATAAGGCCCACACATTAGCAGCTACACGCCATAACTCCCATCATTCCTCAGCCCTGCTCTTGCCAGGCAGCTACCACTTCCTGTGCCTTCTCAAGCCTGCCCCTGGGCAGGTGGCACAAGTCCTTTCCATTGAACTCTGCCCCACCTAAATCCCATTTCGACCTTTCATGGCCCCCTTTGTACTCATGACCCAATAAGAGACCTCCTCACCCAGACAAGAGTTCCCAGTCTAGCCTAAGTGCCAGGGCGGTCCCTCTCAGGTTTGTTCTAAGCCAAACCTGGCCCATTGAGCTCCTGCCTTTGCTTTTTCCTCCGTTTTGTCCCAATACCAAGCACACAGCAGGCACTCAACAACTGTTTGTTGAGTCAGTAGGTTCCACCATTTTGGTTAGATTTCTTCCAATACTTAAGAATTGTTAAATTAGGCATGTGGGCATGAAAAATGACATAATAAAATTAAATACATCCTGATGTGGAAAAAAAAAAAAAACCTCAAGTCACTCTCCTCAGCTTGAGCCCCACCTCAGCACAGGCTGACTGACTGCTCCCGGCTCCGCCCAGTGTCCAGCCCTGCAGGCAGTGGGCTGACAGTAGAAGGGAGAAGCTCTCTCCAGGTCTGAATGGAAAAGGCGGAGCAGGTGCTGAGCACAGGATGGGCCAGGATCAACTGGGGCCTGTCCGTGGGCAGTGGGGGGACTCTGTAAAAGGCGGGGGACAGACACTTAGGCATCAAGTGAGTAATGTTCCGGGGCTGAGAGCCCAGCCCAGCAGCCCAGGGTCCACACAGGGAGCTTGTTTCAAGTCCGTTCTCCAGCATGTTTCTCCTCACCCTGCTCGTAAATGAAGGTTGCCAGGGCAGTGGCAAGAATCTCCCAAGAATCCCCTAGCACACTGCTAGCCCGTGTGGGGATGAAGTTCATTCTCTGTCGAATCAAGAAGGCAGGAAGAGGTGAGAACAAAACAAACTCTGAAGCAGCTATCAGTGCTATTAAGTCTGAAGAGGGATAGAGTCCAGGCTATTGTGCACAGTGAGTAAGCAGCCATTGTTTGGAAAAGATCTCCTTCCCACTGCCTGAGAAATATAAGGACAGACACTCAGTAGACGGGGACCTGGCTGCTTACGGATATCAGGTGCGAACAATTATGTAAGGCCTGGTGCAACCTGCTGTGACCTCATGACCCTTAATTCCAGGGCTATTTGAAAAACAAGAGTTTATATAAACAAGGACCTTAACTGAGGGTACTGGAAAATAATATCAAGTAAATTAATTTTTTGTTTTGCTTTGTTTTTCATTTGGGGGGCATTTTTTGAGAGAGGGTCTTGCTGTGTAGTTCAGGCTGGCCTTGAACTCGCAGCAGTTCTCCTGCCTCAGCCTCCTGAGTGATGCAATTACAAGCATATGCTGCCGCCATGCCCAGTTCAAGTGCATTATTTAATTACATAGATGTCAGGTGAGTAGGTGTTTCACTGTGAAACTTACTTGCTTCTGTTGGAATTTAACCATTGACATAGTTTTTGACCTGAGGTGATTTGTTGGGGGCGGGAGGGAGGCCAAAATGGGCATCTCTAGCTGAGGAGATTTCCGATGCACTGTGTGTCCACTGTGTATCGCGGGATGAACCACACAATGGATTACTAAATACTGTTGTTTCAAGCTACCAGTAGCAGACACAGTCAGTTACAGATGTCACTGTGAGAATTCCTTTTGTGTTGTCTCCAGGGGCTGTGTTAGAACTACTTTGTGTTTTGAATTTGTTGTCATGTGGTTAGTGGGTTGGTTGCTCGACTGATCTTTTGTCATTGTTGTAATTTTGTTGTTGGTTGGTTTTAACTAAGTCGGTCCATAAGTCACCCACCCAGAGAGATGTGCTCCTAAAGGAGAGGGCCTTTCCCTCTGGAAAGCTGCGGGCTTAGCCCAGTGCCTCCCAACACCTTGATGAGGGTTCCATCAGCTCTTTGCCTGTCCTCTCCCTGCTCTACACAATCAGCCCAGGTTATTCTGATATCTCTAGTCTTTCTTCCTCAAAAACCTTGAGGGGTGGGAAAGAGGGTAGTGTCCCACCTCGACTTTATCTTTTTAATTTTATTTTGAACAAGACAGACTGGAGGAGCTGGGGAGATTGCTCAGCGGAATAAGTGCTTGCCTGGAAAGTGCAAGGTCCTGAGTTTGATCCCTGGTACCACAAAAAAAAAAAAAAAAAAAAGACCTTTGTGGGGAGTGGTTTAAGCTCAGCAACAGGGTGCCTGCTGGGCAAGTGTGAGGTCATGAATTTGATTCCAGAAACCAGGAAAAAAAGANGTACGGGTGTTGTGATTATTCAAGTTCCTATTGCTCAAATGTAATCATAGTTTAAAGTTAGACTAGTGAGACTTGCTGGGCCTATTCTGTGCCCTTCAGACAACTTTTCAGGACTCTGTTTCTCATACCCAGACTTTAATGAAGCCTGAGATTATGCTCTTCATCAGAAAACAAAAAAGGAAACAAGTGATTTCTGTGCCTTAGCAAGCACAGGGCTGGTGGTAGACAGCCTTCCCCAAGGGGTGAAGGTGTTTTACCAACACTTGAACCTAAGTGGCCATGCAGCGACGTGCAGGGACCCCGGGGGCCCTACTGGGCTGTTTTATTTGGTGCACAGCATTCAGCAGCCAGGCTCTGTCCTGCTTGCAGAAACAAGGCAACTGGGTTGGGAAGGGACATATGCAAAGCTGCTTGCAAAGGGCTGCACACAAGTGAGAGCAGCACAGCCCCTTTGGTAGTAGGGCTGCCAGGTGTAGCACAGCCAGTCACGTCCTCAGGGACTGTGACACTTGCTCCTTAGCTGGCAGGGTCCTCAGATAACCCTTTCAGGAACCCGCCCTGGGCTGAAGAGAGCTGCTTTGCCCCAAGTAGAACACTATGCCTTCTGCCTTCAACCTTGACTTACAGGCAGGCACAAGGGCGCAGGCTGCCTCCCTAATTTGGGACAGCCAAGGCCAGAGTCCCTGTGGGATCCAAGAACCAGCTGAGAGAGCCGCTGATGGGGCTGCCCCACCCGCCAGCCTGTCCTTCTGTCCACGGCCTCCAGCGGCCCTGGCAGGTCCGCTCCCCAGAGCTCCACTACAGCTATCCCAGAGATACATCCGAGCAAATAGAATCACTTGAGCCTAGATGTCCAGGTTGATCACCACGCTGGAGCGAGCGCACTTCACAGTAAGAATTCCCGAGAAGAGCAAGGAGAATTGAGCGCAAAAGCGAAGCCTCGTAAGCACGAGCCTCGCTGTGAAGACAAGAGATATCAGCCAGGCGATTGATAGCAGCGTCCCCGTCCCGATTGCCACTGAAACCTCAGCTTTACACCAGTGTCTGTAAGTGAAACAAGGAGAGGCGGCCCCCTGCGTCTGACGCGGGAGGAAAGCCCCGGAAGCTCCAGTCACTGCCCGAATCAACTCTGCACCACAGCCTGGAGGAGACCGGCGCACTGTGCTGGGCAGGGACGGTGGCCTCTCCTTCAGAGGAGACGACAGATGCGTGCCTGCGAGGAGCCCGCTCTGTGTGTGAGGAACACCTGTGTGGCAGAAATTACTTCATTTTATGTTTATATTGTATTTCATATAAATTAGTCGACTCCCAGTGTTGTTACAATCTGAATCCCGTAAATAAGGGGCTCTAGCTTATTTCTCTCCCCTGCAGATTCTCTCCATGATAAACCTTCATCGAGGGCTGAGAGTGCACTTCAGGTATAAGAGGCCTGGGCAGCATGTGGAAGACGCAGCACCACAGAGAGAAAGAAGGAAGGGAAGGAGGAAAGAGAAACACAACACAAAGACCTACTTAGCACACGTCTCCTGTTAGGGGTGCAATAAGGATTAAGTTAGGACCCCCTAATCTCAAAGTTCCTGCTGTCCAATAGGAGAGAAGCAAAGGGCAGGATGGCAAGGTGTCGGGGTGCCGGGAACCTGGCAGACACACACGCAGGCCCTCAGGGAGCTGGAGGAGGAAGCGGCTAACTGCATGGAGAAAGCAAACAGAACAGTAAGAAACTGTCCCCAGCCCTGAAGGAACAGCAGGAATTTTCCAGGTGACTGAGTGAGAGGACCTTCCTAGCAGATGAAGGAGCCTGGACAAGGTGGTACAGGGTCAGACCACAGGGACCTGAGGGGGACACCTGAGAAATGGGCAGTGGGAGATGACCAGGGAAGGGCCAGTGGGGAGACGGGAAGTGCTGAGGACCTCGTGAGCAGAGAGTGGAGCTGTCTGTCCCCAGGATGGGCAGCCAAGGAGGGGTAATGACAGGTGGCCCTGAGAGCGGGCCATAGGGAAGCAGGGAAGTAGGCAGCAAGGGCTCAACCCCGGGCCACTGTGGTTATCTAGGGAGGACATGGGGAGGACCCAAGTCCAGCAGGGGCTAAGGACCAGAGTTTCCCTCACAGAGTGCCGAGGACCACAAAGCAAAGGATGGAAGGAGAGAGAAGGGAGGGGAAGGAAAGGAAATAAGAACTGAGGTGTGCTACAGATGCGCGCCAACTCCTCGCAGTGAACATTTGCATCACGAGCTGCAAATCGGACTCCCAAAACATTTTTTTTTTTTTAAGTTTAAAATAGTGGAGGGGGCCAGGGAGATAGCTCAGCAGCATAAGCGCCTGCCTGGCAAGCGCAGTCTCGAGTTCAATCCCTGGTACTGCAAAAACAAATAAATAAATATAGAGGAAGTGGATGAAGGGTGGAGCAGGGCTAACCTGAGTGTCGTGGGGAAATAGAATTCCAGACTAACGGCCAGCTGGGACTCGCAGGACACGAGCAGCACGGGAAGTGGGTAATGGTGGATTCCAGGGCTCTTTACTCTGTCACGTTCCTGGGGGGCCTGGTCATTGCATTTTAGCACTACAACGACCCCATACAACCCTGGGAAGACAGACTTACGTTCTCAGAGTAGACGGCAGTACCACTAACCTAGGCAACAGAAAGTGGCAGTAATGACTGCTGGGGGTGGGCAACCGTGAAGGAGGAGTGGGAGCAAAACTGATAGGCCAGCCAGGTGCGGTGGCGTACCTTGGAATCCCAGCCACCAGAGGATGAAGGTGGGAGGATTGCTGTGAACTGGAAGTCAGCCTGGGCTATGTAGGAAGCTCAAGGCCAGGCTGAACTACATGGCAAGACCCTGTCTCAAGAAAACCTGAGAGGCCAAACATAGCAGGAAAATCATTCTTTTTGGTGATGGAGGTGTGACTGCCAAAAAAAAAAAAAAAAA
>NDGM011151420.1:0-23659 GCA_002564305.1 Octomys mimax | reverse complement strand
TGAACTCAGGCCCTTGCGCTTGCCAGAGAAGCGCTTATTCCACTGAGCCATCTCCCCGGCCCAGAATAAATATATTTATATTATTAAAATTTTAAATAACATCAACAATAAGCAGAATAAAAATACAGAATATTTTCTCATACAGTGTAGAGTTCAGAAATTAAAAGGATTAATCTACTGATACATTATTTTGAGTGAAAAAATCCAGAAGAAAGGGGGTTTCATTGAATAATTCCTTTTTCTTCGGCTTCCATATCAGCTTTACTAAAACAAAGAAAAATAGTTATCACTCCAGAGGGATGACATACATTGGCTAAAAAGGAACATCAGAGGACTTTCTTGGATCATATTAATGCCACTGCATGGGCTTGTATTGATGTTTAAAAGGTAAACTTTAAAATCAAAAGTGGATTGTGGGAAAAGAAGGTAAACAAAAGTATTTGCAGAAAGATTTTCAAGGTTGAGTGAGAACACAAATTTTACCATTAAAATCATGCAAAGAGGAATAAGAGGCACACCAGATAATCAACAATAATGAAAAAAAAATCCCAAAATTCTCAGCACAAATATTACCACCCACAGAGGGTGTATGTAAAGTTAAGTACTAAAACTCCCCAGTGAAGAGAGATATTTTTCTCTAGAATTTCATATTTCACTAGATTGAAATGAGAAAATGGAAGAATTTCTGATGATACCATTAAGAAAGTTTTCCTTCCATGTGTCTTTGTTGAAAATATCCCCTGTGCATATACTTTGGAAACAATGTATAAGCCCCAGAGAAACTGTTAGATCTAAGAAATAGACTCATTAATTCCATAAGACAAAATGTTAAGACTCAATAATTCTTAAGGGTATTGTTACACAGCTGCTGTAAAAGTTAACTAATAAAACATATAAGAAATTGAATTATCCTAATGAAATGATACACAGTGTAATCATTTCTTTCTTCATAAAATATAAAGTTAACTAAAATTTTAAGAATAAAAATTCGGAACTATGATAGCCACAGTCTAAATATAAGGAAACACAGGATAGGTATTTAGATATTTTTTAAAAAGAGGAAAATGATATATGGAGAGATAAATGATATATGTGGAGATTTTTAAATCTATTTCTGTTAGATACATAAACTTATACACATAACTGCAATATGAGCTCAGTGTTATGATGTTTCCAAGGATAATAACTATGTAGTTAATTTTATTCACTAGAATTCAATTTTCAGAAGTAAAGAAATAAGGGAAGACAATGGGTTTTCCAAGTAGGGTATTATTAAGGTTTAAATCTGGGCTGTCCACTACCTGTGGTTGGAAGGAAACTGGAGCCTGGGGACAGTGCTCCTCAGGTGAGTAGATAGCTGTGCATGCTGCTAGGAGGCAGAGCCTGGTTGAGAAAGACTGGTCTAGGGAGGCATGAGTTGTAAGGCTTCTTTCCTTCTCCAGCTTTGCTGGTCTCTCTCTTGACACCATGACAGGAGTAGCTACTGTTCCCCTTACATTATGCTGCTTTCTCACTTGACCCAGCTACAGCAGAGTGGAGTGATGTTATTGAAATTGTGAGCCAAGAAAAACCCCTCCTTCTTAGAGTTGTGGGTATCATGGATTTTACTCTAGCAACAAGGTGTTTAACTCATTAAGTGGGTTCAGGAGAAATGGTGGGGCTGTTATCTATTCATGGAGTTTAGAAGCTTTTAAAACTGCCTTGTGGTAGGAGTTTGGAAAGTGTGCAAGATTCTGACTGGAGAAGCCCTAAAAGGTTGTAGACCATGCTTCACGGCCAATTCTGGTCAGAGCTCAGAAGACAAGAATGTGATAAAAATACGGATGGTGGGCCAGAGATTTAGCACAGTGGCATAGCATCTGCTTTGGTAAATAGGAGGTTGTGAGTACAATTCCTGGGGTGGAAGAGAGCAAAGCAGAGGAGAGGAGAAGACAGGACAAGAGAGGACAGGAGAGGACAGGAGAGAAGGGGAGAGGGGGAGAGATTCAAGGAAGGAAGAAGACAGGGGAGAAGAAGAGGGGAGAAAGGAGGGGGACGAAGGGAATGGAATGGAGGGGAGGACAGGAGAGAGCAGAACAGAGCAGAGCAATGAGAGCAGAGCAATGCAGAGCTGAGACGTGTTTGGAACAAGAATGCCATTGTTGGGCCAGCAAATAGCTCAACAGATTAAAGCACCTGCAAGCAGGTGCAAGGGCAGGGGATTAAATCCCTGGGCCTGCCATGACAGCCCCACCCTGGAGAGTGCTGAGATGGCAATTGAGACTGGGTGTGGTGACGTGCACCTATAATCCCAGCTCTTGGGAGGCACAGGCAGATCACTATGCCTCTGAACTAGTAGTGAGACCCTGAACACCCTGTAGACCCTGCCCAAAAATACAAAAAAAAAAAAAATCACCATTGGCAGTTGAACTGGAGATCTAGCACATGCAAAATTGGGACAAAACAAATCACTATTCCTAGAGGGACTTGCTTTAAAGCCAAGAGTCTTGCACCTTTATGGAGAAGGCCCACCTAGGGAATGCCTTTCTGAGGATATAATTCAGTGTTCATTCATCCTGGCCCTGGAAGTCCTCAGGCTCCATTTGGTGTTATTTAGTTAGTTTTACGTGTAGGATTCAAGAGCTGCGGGATCACAAAGTTTCCCTTCAGAGTTCAGAAGGCGTGGGAGGCTGGGCAGTACACTCCTGAAACAGAAGTGATGCTGTGAGAATGAACCAGAAACGTACTGAAGAGCTCGGGAAATTATAGAAACTAAGACAACATGTTAAATATCTACCAAGTAAATCTGCAGGCAGTGAGCAAAGTCACACCAGGAGAAGGGCCCTCCAGCTGCAGTAAGGAATGACAGCTGGACAAGCCTGCTGAGGACCTTTGGAGTGCACATCTCATTATGACCTGCTCCAGGTGTGAAACGCAAGGCTATATAATTTAATATCTGTCCTGTTATGCTTTGGGCTCTGCCCTTATTTCCACCTTTCAGAATGGGTTTACCTTGTACCATTATGAATTGGCTGTGCTTTCTTTTTTATATTATAGGGGTTCATAGTGAAGAGCTTGCTCTGTCTCTGAAGAGATTTAGGGCTTAGACATTTCAGTAAACTAAAAGATGTTGACAGAGAGACCTTGGTTTTCAGAGTGTCACATTTGCTTTAACACAAAATGAGACAAAGCAACTTCTTTTCCCTGGCTGCACCTTCCTTTCCTCTACTCAAGCACAGTGGGCCCTGCAGTGACGACGTTAGCCTTTGTACCCAAGCTTCCTGCGTCACCAAGAGCATTTTTATATGGCTTATGCTTACAGACACACACACACACACACACACACACACACACATATGCCCAAACTCAGTATAATAAACAAGATGAAGTGTAGAGGAAATCCTGAATCCTGTGACAGAATATCAGAGTTCTTTGTGGACATTTTGGAGAGTGTGGACAGTGCCAAGGGGGACATAATAAAAGATCAAGTTTCCCACCAGCTGTATGAACTATTGGAGGGAAGTAAAGTTCTTTTAGCATCTAACATTCCAGCGTGTTTGCAACATATACATTGCTAAGCTTTTTAGGAAACTGGTTGGTAGTGTTAG
Organism: Octomys mimax; assembly: GCA_002564305.1. NCBI lineage: Eukaryota > Metazoa > Chordata > Mammalia > Rodentia > Octodontidae > Octomys > Octomys mimax. The sequence continues at coordinate 20,072 of NDGM011151420.1, read as the reverse complement.
GTGACATAACACATTTAAGTTTTTTCCATTTACAATAAAGGAGCCAGGATGGTGGTGCTCATCTACTTGGGGGGCTGGGGCACGTGAGCCCAGGAGTTCAAGGACAGTCTGAGAGACACAGCAAGAGTCATTCTCAAGAACGTGGCTCCTGACTGGTGTCCCTCCTTGATTGCCTGGCTTGCAGGAAAGGCTCACTCACAGACAGACCGACGCCCATGTCTTAACCACAAGCATTGAGGTGGACTGAAAATGAGTCACTGGATCAATAATTGGAAGCTGGGATCTGTCTGTGACTATTCAGCTCTGTCTGAGGGTTAGTTTTCTCTTCTGTAGGGCTTTAAGCAAGTCGCAGTTGTGGTATTTGAAAAAAGTACATTAGCAGTAGTGTTACCAAGTCCAACCTTTGAAACATACAAGAAGATGCCATCCTTATGGCAACCCAGCCAAACCAGTCATCTTTTTCTGAATGAGCTAGGGCAGGAGACAGGGCCAGGGTCAGCACCTATACCATGTGCCTTTCAATGTAGCCACTTCGTAGGCTACATGCCAGACTATTAATTTACTACTTTCTGGAATCCTCTGGCTACTGTTTGAGACAGTTAAGTAATTACTGCTTTCTACCTACATCATTAGCACCTTCCAGTTCTCAGGTGAAATCACTTTCTTATAATATGATAAAGTGAACTACTACCGTTCAGCTCTCAAAGCAAGACTGAGTTGTGGGTCTTCTGTGGATGCTGGTAGGTATGGCTATGTAGTGTGCAGGCAAGCGGTGATACAAGAAAACCATTCATTCCACTGCCTATGTCTTTCCTGAAAAATATACAGATTTTCTGGGGGTTTTTTTAAATATGGGGGTCAAGAAACAATATTCACAAATAGGTAATTTGCACTGTGTAAAACCAAGAACTTCAACATGATATTTTTGTAGGTGATAATTGGGATGATCAAAAAGCAATGATTTTTAATAGCATGCACATTTTAAAAGAATGAGTATATGACCAGATTGGCAGGTACATGAAAAATGACCCCAGTAGCTACATTTTTCTGCAGCATTGGGTCAGGTTTTAATGCATTTCTCTACTTTTGGACCCTTTACCTCTTTTGGAGCACACAGCCACACACACATTCACATGCCTGTGAAAAATCCATGCACTATTTATTTAACATGTGCATTGATCTTGATTAGTGCATTTTTAACAGTAATGTACTAATTCACATAACATCATGCCTACATAGTTATCCTGTATATTGGTGACTCCAGTGTGTCAACCTGGAACCAGTAACCCACATTCTTGTTGTGTTCCAGTTCTCAGTCATATCACTAGCAAAAGTGACAGGACTCGTGCTAATTGCTCCCATAATATTATACACTGTGTTTCCAGGTAGCATGGCAAGTATTCAAAGGGCAGGAATTGCCTCCTATTACTCCTTTCATGGTAAGGGAAACATATTTTTGGAGAAGTTTGTTTTTTATTTTGGTGCTGAGCTCCAAACCCAGGCCTTTAGCTTACTAGACAAGTGTTCTACCACTGAGCCAAATCCCTAGCCTGGGAAACATATTCTGAAGTACGCTCCTTTACCTCAGATTTCCCTCCACCTCAGGTTTGGGGTTTCTGCAGATGAACAATATAGTATAGGACATGTTTTATAAGATTATTTCATGATGAATCACCCAAGAATAATATACAATTTCAGTGTTGTGGTTTGTGTCTAGTTATATCCATAAAGCTTCAGAGTTTGTGATTAACTCATGATCCACTGGGATTATGGATGTGAGTGCTGCTGGGATTATGGGTGTGATTGCTACACCCAGCCTGAGGCAGATGGCCTGAGTGCAACATAAGGGAGACACACTTGCTGTCTGTGGCCATTGTTGCTGCTACTCCTCGCTTGCTCGCTTGCTCTTTGCAAGCACCATGAACTGCCGCCTTGTGCCCCATGCCACTCTGCCTTGGACCTAGCTGAGTATGAACTGAAACCTCCACTAACTTTGAGTTAAATAAAACTTTCCTTCCCTAATTTTGAGTTTCATGTGTTTTCCCAGCAATGAGAGAAGGGAAACCAAGACTTGCAGGAAATCTATCCACATACTACATACTAAAGAATCCACTGAGGGCCTAGGTCCCAATATCCTGCATGAGTCCAGATGAAAACATAGAGCTCATAACAATGTCTCCCACAAGTCCAACTGGAGCCTAGAGCCCAGAGCAAAGACTCATCCCAGCCTGCTTCACAGGTCTATGCTAGGAAGGCTCAAAGTTCAGTGGTGGAACTACATGTCTATGCCAACAGGATAAAGGATCTGTGCTAGCAGGCTGAGGGATCTGACCTGGAGCTTGGAAGCAACTCAGGATAAGCACCAGAGCTCCCCCCAAAGCACCACACCCAACTCTCAGTGATAGTGAAGTCCTAAACTCCTCCTGCAATGAGGAAAGCTGAGTTCCCATCAGGAAAGCCAAGGTGATTCAGCTATGAGGCTGAGCAGAGCACCATCTTCCCCTCAGGATCCAGGAAGCAATGCTCAGGATGAGGCTCAATGCTGCTCCAAAGTTCATCAGGAAAGCCAACATGACAAGGTCCTCTGGCAGAACAGCCCAAGAGAACTAGCATCTTCCAACAGCTCCAACAGCATCTCCAAGCAGCATCCCTAACAGCATCTTGAGTGCTGCTCCTGTCCTGCCTTTATGCTGCTGGCAACAACACTCAGGTGGGCCTCCCACACCCAGCATCATGCTAGTTTAATTCATCTGGGTGTAATAAGTTGACCACCTGTTAGAAATCCACTACACCTTCTCATTTCTTTAATTGAAATGACATAATATACACATACATCTTAAATAAGTATCATCTTGAATAACAAATTTTATGTACATGCACATTAAATGTTCATTCTAAACAAATATGTCAACAATTGCTCCCTAAATTGATGCACTTACAGTATCAAATTTAGTGCTCTTTTACCAGCAACAAAATTTATTGGCAAATAGATTTTTGAAAACCAAAAATGATGTAGAAAAATGTATAAATCAACGCATATCTTGTTTACTGTATATTGTGTCTTCGCACACGTGTTTCAGGGAAATCTTCAGATAATTCTGCAGCGTCTTACACAGGCCATGAAGATCCACCTGTCATCTAGCAAGTTCATTTACAAAGTTATATGGAAGAAATTAGCAGAAGAAGTGAGCCCAAGATCACAACAGTCCTCCTCATGGCACCGCAAAGAGCATGCGCGTCAGTGCAGCGCCCGTCTTTGCCCTGCATCCCAGGAAGGATGGCAAGGGCTGCCGGCTTAGCCCCTGGGATCAAGAGCTTTGATTTAAAATAACAATTAATATGAAGGAAAATATTAGAGCACAGGCACATCTGAGGAAGTCACTTGAAACAAAATGAAGATTGGTCCGGCTAAATAATGTAAACAGACTACAGTGTTATTTTTTTTTTTTTTTTTTTTTTTTACAGAGCAGAACTCCTATCCTTTGTTCTAGAGCACTTCCTTCCCTCACTCCTTTCCTCTTTCTTCTCTTTCTATTTTTTTCTTATCCTTTTATTGTTTTTTTTTTTCTAGTAATGTGGATTAAGTCTGGAGCTTAGTACTCTACTACTAAGCTACATATCATGTCCTAAAAATACACTTTGTCTTCTAGAACTGTGAGTAAACCTATTATCTTATCCAAGACAAAAATACAATTTTGTCTAAAATGGTTCAATGTCCAAAAATCTTCAAAAAAGACATTCAGAACAAGCAAAAGTTACTACCTTGCTCATAAGACATGTAGAAATGTGAGATGTTTGAGGAATTTCATTCAACCTCTATTGACCTTGTATTTCAACAATATCTACTTGAAATAATATAATAAATAAATTCAAGGCACAAAAATCCCAAAATTAAAAATCACTGAAGTATTTATTTTGAGATTTATATAGAAAAGCAGGTTGTTCATTTAAGTTTCAATAATATAAGGCCTAATCTGTCTCAGATTTATAATTTGCTTAGTTAGAAATGTAAGATTTATCTCTTTTCTAGGAAAGTCCTTATCTGTATAAAAGGTCTTGTGGGCAGGGCAAGATATGCTAGTTTTCATTCTCATAGCAATGATAATGTACAATAGAAAATAAGACTGTGATGCTCATTTATCATTTATAATGACAGATTGAGAGCAGCTGCAAGCACAAAGCTGACAATCCTGCCTGGGATGATGTACAGCACAGACCAAAAGGATCCTAAAACACATTAGCTTTATAATAATATACAGTGACCATTACTGATCTGCTGTTCAAGATGCTTGTTGATAATATATAGGGGAAACGGAGAGTTAAAGCAAGAGTTTATACATGTTAACTTAGAACCACATGATGCTACACTCAGCATAGACAGCTACTCATATCGCTTTGTAAGAAACAATTTTAATTTCTTATCAACATATGCAAAAGTATTTCTTATGTGGCTCACATAATATAAAATAAAAATAGCACCAGATCTAAAGTACATGAAATAATAGTTTAAAATAAGCATGAAAAGACTACCTTTAAGGCAATATATTTTCTTCCTAACTCAGGAGGTTGGACCTTAACAATGGCAAACAGGTGGTAAAGAACCATGACCAATTAAGACATTCATCAATCCCAAAGGAGCATATGTAGCAGGAAACTCTTCCGCTTCTAGAGTACAAAATTTCTCCTAGGTCATTTGTCCTTTGTGTCTTTTAAAATTTTTATATTAAAATTCCATGATAATATAATTTTAGATCCTAAAAATAATTAAGTTAGCATCCTAGTTATTATTAGAACACCAAGACTGAAGATGGACTAAAAGATATTAAATGCCAAAGACCATGTTAAGTGCTTTAGTCGTGTTATAATATTTAGATTTCTTAATATTTTTATATGTATGGGTGAACTGGAGATGAATCCCAGGACCTGGCACATGCTACCCAGAGCCTGGCCCCTGAGGAACACATCCAGAATAAGGAAAGAAATCACGTTGCAGCCTAAGAAGAGGACGCTAAGAGCACAATATTTTAGCTCATGTTGATGTCAAAAATGGAATAAAATTTTAGCAATATTGACATCACAATAAATAGTTCATTCCCAGGCATACATTTTCATAAACTGAGCGCTTATCCTGATCTGACCTGATTTCCTGGAATTTACATCTACTTTCAGTTCAAATTCAGTAGACCTTTGTTTTCCTCTCCCACTGTGTGCATTAATTGTCTCCTATCAGTCTATACTTCATACCTGTCTATCCGCCCCTTTCTTCAATGTCCTCACAGATACATAATTCTTAAGAGTGGTCTCTTCACTTCATCCAGTTCTCACATGCTTCTCTCTGCATTTTTTCACCTTGTACAATCTGAATTCATCAGCTTTCTCCAAAAGCCGTAAGTTCCTACTTGTTATTACAACAGCTATTTAGTCAATAATATAATCTTGAAAAATTTATAAATTATCTGATTTCTATAACTCATGTTGTGTCCCAAAATCTATAACCCTCACATTTCTATCAAGTAGAAGCTGTTTGGTCAATTAACTCGCTCTCCAGGTTTAGGCACTATTAAGTCTGAGCCAACAAAAAAATCACCTGTGTCATTGTGATAGAGGGAACAATGTATATTTATTTTTGTCTCAATTTCCTGTCATGTAGTTAATCAAACACTTGAAATCTCTGAATTGAGGTGTCTATTTATACTCTCATGAGAAGACTGATGACTAGAGTTGGGGTTGCCACAGGTACCCTCAGAATGAAGGTTACTGACCAAAACAAACAACAATGTGGTACGAGAATTGGATTTTAGCCTAACTGGGCAGAGCTTTGAGAAAGAGTGGCTAAAGATTTGAGTTTATCTTCAATGGTCACTGATTTAAATAAGCATGCCTAACTAATTAAGTTTCTATAAAAACCCAAAGGGTATAGCTTGGAGAGCTTTTGTCTAAATAACTGAACAGATGAATGGTTGTAAATTCAGGGTAGGTATGAAAGTTAGTATGCTTTACATACCTTGCCATATATATCTCTTCATCTAATAATTTTTTTGCTAATTGAAAATATAATCTATAATAAATCTGCAATAGTAAGGAAGCTATAGTTAAAAGTTCTGTGAACTACACTAGCAAATTAACCTAGAGAAGAATCATCAGAATATTTAAACTGCATACAATTCAGATAAAAGCTGTGAGTTACCTGGAGACCTACTACTTATGGTTGGAAAGGAGAGTAAGCCTAGTAGAATATGTGTGTGAGCACACGTGTGAATATATGTACATAAATTTGCATATATAAAAATATGTAAACCAGATCAAACTGTTCATGATGGTTTTATCAAGAGGATGGAATAAAGAATTGAAAGAACTTTCAAGATGTGTATTTGTTAGTGTAGATTGATTCTTTTCATTCTAAACATATTTATAACCCCTAAAAGGACATTGTAGAGAAATGAAAAATCAGACACATCCATTTCAAAGAGAAAATGATAAATATGTGTACATTATTTTTACCATAACTTCATCTAGGTATCACAATACTAACCAAATGACATAGTAGCATTCATTATTAATCTTGATATTATGTTTCTTAGTTTGCAATATGCACTTTAGGAACTTGTAGTTCTGAAATTTTATTTATGTTTCCATTTTAGTGGCAATTCAGAGAGGTATAGTTATTCTTTTCATAAATTAAAAACTGCACAGAAGATAATTATAGCTTGGAAAAGTAAGACAGAAAGTAGTATTCTTACAAGTTCCCCCTAAATCCTGCTGGGATCATAGGCAGGCAGGACCTTTGAAAAGTGATTAGGTCATGGAGTTTGTAGTTGACTTGCTATTGTGGAGGAGCTGGGATTGGAGTACTAGAGATGAACCACTGAGAGTAAAGCCTAGAAGGGTTTCTCTTCTCCTAGGCCCCTCTCTCTCCCTCTTCCTCTCCCTTTTCTTTCCTCTCCTTCTCCTTCTCCCTCTCCCTCTCCCTCTCTCTCTTCCTCTCCCTTTTCTTTCCTCTCCCTTCCCCTATCCCTTTTCCTCTCCAGTTTTCTCTCTCTTCCCTCCCACTAATCCCCCTTTCCCACCTACATTCCATGAACAGCAACATCATCCATGTTCCTCCACCATGCTGTCCTGTGTTGAAGCCCAATGACAATAAGAACTCTACAAACTGTGAATGAAAATAACTCTTAACTTTCTGATGTCAGTTTCTGTGTCTCATAACAGAAAAAAAAATGAATAGGACAGGGAAAATTAACCTTGCTATAAATAAGAATTCTGAAATAATGAAATAAGTATTATGAAATAATCTGTAGCCTTCATCATTTACTAAGAGGAGTGTAATTTACTAAGACTTACTAAGAGCTGTGTAATTTTGTGCTCATTTTCTTTTAAATTAATTAATGCATATTTTATTTTCAAATGAATTTTTTAAACACTAATTTTTTGTAAAGTATCTAAAAGAAAGCATCAAAATTAAAGTTCAATTGTTACACTTTTGGTCAAAATCAATGTAAACAATACATTCCAAGTTTCAGTTTCATAAAATTTTGAGATTAGAATTCTTACCATGGTACCAAATATATCATAATTTTAAGTGATCAACAGTAGTGATTACTTAATTAAATTTAAAATATAAATTCTCATTTAGTGAAAAAGCTTATATTTGAACATGAGAATAATTAAAGGTCTTAAACTATTAAGCTTTAGGGTACAAGAATACATCAATCAAGTTTAAAATAATAGATATGTTATTTGATAACTTCAGGATTATCACTTCTTTAAGCCTTGTTCCTTCATGAGAAAATGCTTCATAGCTTGAAATGTTGTTCAATTTGCTAAATAACATAATAGATGCCAATTACACAATGAATGTGGTTAGTGATTTTTAAGTAAATGATATTCACAGTAGTAATAGTTTGGGAACTATGAGATTTATAGAAGAAAAGAACAAAAATGGAAGCTTGTGTTGCAGTTTTATGAAGGATGAGTTAATAAAGTGAAATCTGACAACATAAGGCTCAATCTTAATACATTCTGTTTCAATCCTATTTAATATAGTGCTTTTATCCCTTTGATAAACGCCTGGTGCTTTTACTAGGGAGTTACCATTAGATTTAATTGGTTTTAAAACTGCTAAATGTCTATGGGGACATCATTTTGTTGATGAGATAAGTTGCAATCTTAATGTGGCCTTAATCACCTTCTTCTTTAAAAAGCTTCACATATCCTTTAGCCCTATTGCTGAGACATTGGATAATTAGTTGGAAAAGAGAAGAGAAGACGAATATCGGTGCCAATTAACCCTGGATGTGGGTGATTTGTTAGTTCTACAAAAAAGTTAGAAAAGAAGAAAACGTGGCTTTACCAGCAGAACATTTCTAAATTCCAGGATATTTCTTTGCTGCATTACTAATTCATCTTCTAAATATTCAGTGTTCAGTTTTGTTCTTCAAGTTTCAGTTAGCTGAGAAAGTGGAGTCTTAAGAAAGAAGGCAAGTAACTAAACAAAATAATAAACAATAAGAAAATTGATCATTTCCATCCTAAATGAGAGTAAAATGGATGACTCAATATTGAGGGAGAAAATCTGGGAAAGCACTTTCAGAAAAAACTGCTATATAAACTGAGATCCATAGGAAGGAAACCCTTCAGGAAAGTGGCAATGGCATTAGACATGGAGAGAGCAATACAGGAGAAGTTCCTGCTGTTGTAGACAGTTTAAGTCTCCCAAGAAGGGAGTCTAAGCCTCCCAAGGTAGAAATGTGGTGTGAAAAGATGCTAAGTAGGATTGTAATTTCAACAAGAAGCCATTGGAGAATTTCAAGTAATTTATTTAATAAAAAACATTCTGGCTGTCTTGTGGGAAAATATTTGTAAATGTCAAGATTGCTGTCAGGAAACCATTTTTGCAATCTGTTGCTATAATTCAACCAAGATATCATATAGTTCCCCTCATGTATCTTTACGTAAATGAATGAATGGACTTCCATGGCCTGTGGCACCACAGAGTAAATGCAAAATTAGACACTGGAAAGACTTCCAGTATCACTTGTTCTAGCTACGTCTTAAGTAATGAATGAAGACTTGAAGGTCCTCCATCTACATCCTTATTTTTATTTCAAAGAAATTTATTTTTCATACTAGGAACACACCAAAGAAATATTTGCCTTGACCCAAATTCATTGGTAAGGACATAGATCTCTAGGAATGTACTGTTATGGAAAGCACTGACTTTGTTTATTGCTTGACATTAGGATTTTTGTTCTGGTTACAATGAAAATACAAATCTCCCATTAAGTTCTTGTTTTTCCCTATTCCCCTCTTCCTCTTAGGAAACCTAGAATCCAAACATAAATTATGAAATACTTTATATTTTTCACTACAGTTAAAAAATGTGAAATGTATAGTTTTGTGTTAAAGTATAACCTGTTTATTGTTGCATCTCACTTGTCTGATACTAGAATAGTTATGTGATTTCTCTAAGCAGGCATTCTAATTTTTGTGACATATTAGGTGGTAAAAAATCTAGTGCCATTTTTTATTATATCAAGTAAAATTATTCCATTCTAACATTCAAAATAACATATATGAAGGCACTTCGAGAAACAAGTATTGCAGTTGTTATTACCATACAACCAGTCATCACATACTTGATAGTCATCAGATACAACGCAACACATAGGAAACTTCTGCTGTAGGGAAAGGACTATGGTGTGTCGGTGGATGGAGATGGACAGCAACCAGCTCTTGGTCCTCCTGCACTAAACAGCAGTGTTATTCAAATGAGGGTATCCATTGGAAAAAGTAGGCATTTTCTTTCCAGAGCAATGGAGGGAGGTAACACACAGGGAATGAATACTGAAGATAGAAAGTAGGAAATGGATATTATAGTGACAGAGAAAGTCTGAAGATGGGGAGGAAGCTATAACCAGCAAGCTCTGGTGTGGAAAGCAGAAGATAAGTGAACAGTGGGAAGAAAACATCCTCATTCAGGTACATTTCATTCGGACGTCCTTAATTCCATATTCATATCAGCCCCAAGGTTCAGTTTATTTTTGCATCAATTTTTTAGATGAGAAGTTAAATGTTAGAGGCTTTGGGAATCAACAAGCAAAGAGATGACAGAAATATAACTCAGATTCTAGAATGACTAGATCTCAAGAATATTATTTTTATTTTATGCTTCATATAGTGTTGTATTTTTATTTTGTATTTAAACCCTTACTTTCTATCTGATATTCCAGGGAGAAGTTCTATTCACCAAACAAATATTTTTAGTAATGTCCACATATAATCTCTTACTAACAGTTAAAACTGGAAGTGTTTTTTTTTTTTTGTTAGTTGAAGCTTCTTGCAACCAAGTTGGATGGATACCCACTGTGTCACTATTGAGATAACACTGTGAAAACAAATAAGAAAGCTCCAGTACTGTTTGTCTGTATTGCCCTGTGCTAACATTGTATTCTCATGTGTGTTCTATTTGAAGACACTATATCTGTGCTAGTGATTGCCAACACTTCGTAGATAAACCCTAAATTCATTCTTGAATACATAGGGTGAATTTTGGCAGGGTTTCTCCAACTCATTTCTTATTTTGAGTGGAGATCAAAATAGAAGGTAAAGCAGTTCATGTGCCTCTGGATTTTCTCTTTGTTACTATGGCTTGTGACTCTTCATGACTCTGTGCCACAATGTGAGGGGAAGCAATCTGCTAAACAAGGGTTCTCAGATCTAAAAGGGCTTTTTCTATTCTGTTGAATTGTTACTCAACTGCTACAAATCCGTTTATAATATGATTATGAGTTAAATTATCACCACCATCGCCACTCTTTCTATGAACAGTCCATAAGTCACCTTGTCTACGAGAAGTCAAAGGAGCACCAGGGAAAATGCAGCTCATTGGAGCCATATGAACAATGACTGCAAAAATAACATCTGGTTCTTGTTTTCATGCTAAATGTATTTTTTAATTCACTGCAGGGGACACCATTGGCAGCAGTCAGTGTAATTTATCTAAATCTTTAATACTCAGTGTTTTATTCAGGAACAGAAATATATTTGCTTTCTAAAGAGCATCAAGAGTAAATGTTAAAGGATTCTTTTTAATATTGTAGGATTATGAGCAGGTATTGAAGCAATCGATTGAGAATGTATAACTATCCATCATTGCCATCATTAAATGAAATTGCCTTCTGCCACATAAAAGGGGCTTATGTATTTATATGTGCAGCGTATATATGGGTATTACTCGCTTGTCATATGCAATGTACATTACAGGTACTGGGAGATATAAAAATATTAATAATCCTATAATTTAGCACAATATACTTAAAGGAATAAACTTTGTGAGGAAAGTATTCATTTCCTACTGATTGCTTCTAGAAGATGGTTGCTGATATTTTCTTACATCTATGATATTTAGCATAAAGGGAGAGTTTGTCAAATATGTTCACACTTTACTAGAATTTTAGTCTTTCATATGGGCATCATTATTCAACATTTTTTAAAATGATTTTTAAACACAAAATCTCTTACAAGAAGCCCTTTTCCTTACTGCGATCTGATCAGTGATTATCAGTCTTAACTCATTGCCTCTTGTCCTGCAGTGCTTTTTGCTTTTCTCATTTGAATCAATTTATGGAAAAAAAAAAAAAGTTCATTCATCCCTCCATTACAACAAGTCACATGTACGACGTACTTATCTAGGTACGGAAAGTCTTGGAAGATAAATCTTCCTCTCTGTCCTCAGGTGCGATAAAAAGAAAGTGCTAGAAAGGGCCAAGTCGGGAAGCAGGGCTGCGAAGCTCCTCGCTCTGACAGGAAGGAGCAGTACGGGATTGCGCGGGAGCAGCACAGGATTGGCGGTAGCACCACATGCATCACAAACCTGTGTCTGTTGTTATTTTAACTTTACCATCATATTTTTATTGTTAATTTTCCTTTTGGTATTACTTCTCTATTTAAAAACATTTGCAGCTTTGTTGTACATAATTTGTAATCCATAGCTTGAAAAGTATGGGTGACAAGAAAGGAAAAGGCAAAGTTAACTAGGAAACCCATAACTAACACTTTATATAACATATACTACTTTCTGTGCATGTAAATCTATTTGGTTTATAAAAACATGGTATCTATGTTTGTACATATTTGAGATGAATTTTAACTTAACCTTTAAAAAATTATAAATGAAAGAGTAAATAAGATGCAAAAACTACAACAGGCGTTGTAAAAGGGAAAGAAATTGCTCAAAAGGAAAAAGCAATTGAGGTGGGAGAAAGAAGAAAAGTAAAGGAAATATATATTTTTTATTTCTATGTTATATATTATATTTATTTTTATATACAAATAAATAAATATGTATATATACACACATATTTGCATATATACAAGATAGCTGAGATAGTTGTACTACTGACTTCTATTAACATTTCGTACTTATTTTAAGTTTGATTGAGTTTAACTTTTAAAATAATGTATTTCTACTCTTAAAATCGTCACTGATATGGAGTATAATTTCATGCAACTGATGGCCATTTGTATATCTCTTTTGGAAAGAATAATGGATAGCTTGGAATGTCTGAGAGATAAAATTACTGGATGCAGTGATACTTAAGATTAAGCAGACTGATTTTTAACAGAAAATTGTGTAAATTACTAATCCCTTTCCCATTAAGATACAAGTTAAACTGAAATGGAGAGTGTCTGTGAAAATGCTAGTAACTAAATATATCTGAACAAAACAAGTGGACAATTTCAATGAAACTCAATAATAAGTAAAAAATTGAGGAAATTATCAAGAAAGTATTTTATAAAATTTGTTCTTTGTTCAGTTTTCCCTGTAAACAGTCTGAAAAAAGTTCAAGATACTTCATAAGCTTTCCAAGCACACAGGAATACCTTAAAATATATCCAATTCTTTCCATATAATGAACATTGTTGATTCAAAGAACATACAATTTAATATAAAAAATAATCTATATGTAAGATAGTTTTGGGCACAATATGTGACATTGAAACAAAATATAGAAATCAACATGTACATACAATAAGCAACATCTAAAGACCTGCTGCAGGACTGGGGAGATAGTTCAGTAGAAGAAGCACTTGCCTGGCAAGCGCAGGGTCCTGAGTTCAATCCTTGGTACCACAATAAATAAATCAATAAATAAAATAAAGACCTGCTGCTGTTGGGCTAGGGAGATTGCTCAGTGAAATAAGCACAAGGTCCTGAGTGCAATCCTTGATATCACAATAATAATAATAATAATAATAATAATAATATAAAGACTTGCTGCTGAACAACAAAAAATGTAAGATTGAAGGATGAATTTCAAAATCAGCATCACCATACAGTTTTGCTGCGATGATAAAAACATTAAAAAGTTAGAAAACTTAATAACTTATATCACCTAACTTAGAAGAGGTATGAATGCCAGCGAGAATAATGTCATCAACAGAAAGACATTAGAGAATAGACTAGCTTATTTTGGGATTTTTCCTGAAAAAACAATATTCTCGTTAGAATATGAAAGATATATTTGTTACTATAAAAATTGTGATAAGTAATTCCAACATATTTAATAAATTTCTTTAGAGGCATTTTAGCTTGTAAACTAAGACATTGAAACAAACACGATAAATCATTAACTCGAAGCAGGTAAATTTAGTTCCTCATAATCTATTTGAGTATATTTAAAGTACTATTATTCATATAGGTCATGGTTCTAGACCATAAATTAAAAACTCTTAGTTAATTATTTTTTAAATCATGAGGATTAAAAAGAAAGTAAGTCTTTAGTAGCCATATAACATCTAATATTGGAACCATTTAGATAAAACTATCATATTCATCTTTTTAATATCATGCCAAAGAAATTTCATTAATAGAAAAACTAGATGAAATATCTAGAAAAAAATAAATATTTTAACTTGTATAAAATGAAATACTGAACTATTTTCATATCCAAGATTAACAGTCTCATAAAATAAAATTTAAAGTATAAAACTTTACTTACGATTGTTCTAATGGAGAATCACAGAAAGAGTGTGTTTTACAAACAAAGAATGTGTGATACTTATTTTAAAATGCAATAAAATTATACTTATAGCAAAATGAACTAAACTCCTAAAAGTAAAGAAGATGACGATTCCTTCCAAATACATACTGTATGCATGCATAATACTAACAATGAGGAAAAGGCAGAGGAATGAGACACAGTATCACCAAAATATAGTTTTAATATATAATCATGATATTAAAAGTGGCATCACAAATCAGTGTATAGGGAAAACCCCAAATTAGCGATGGTGGAATGACTAAAGCAAATTAGTCTTAGAAAATCACTTTATATCTCTCACTGTGTGCCAAATAAACTCCAGGTATGTAAATGAGCTGAGAATAAACAATAGAATACATAGATATAGTATACATATAAACAATCAAATATATATAGTATACATATATATACACATATATTGCAAACATTGTAGTAGAAGTAGACTTTAAAACCAGAATAACAGATAGGATATTAAATTACATGTCCACAGGTGGTAAGTGAAATATTTTAATTTACAAAGAGTCATCAGCTGAGGTCCTTTTAGTTGGGCCAAACTTCTGCAGATGCCAAGCAGTCACACAGAGCCTCCCAAGGTCGAGAACTCAGTCCTGCAGGGCAGTGAACAACAGCCAATGACCAAAGATACAGTTCATCAGTTTCTTGATACAATTTATTTTTGCAGAACCGGGCATTGAACTCAGGCCCTTGTGCTTGCCAGGGAAGCGCTTATTCCACTGAGCCATCTCCCCGGCCCGATTTATTTTTGTACTAGGCTTCAAACTTGGGACCTTGCCTTTGCCACTCAGGTGCTTATGCCACTTAGCCAGCCCCAGTTTATCAGTTTTTTAAGCAAACAAGACTGGTAACATTGACAATGTACAAATAATAAAATGTTGCATTCATGGTAATATAGAATACTAGCTTCTCTTGTTATTATGGTATAGTCTGTACTCTATTTTTCCTTTAAATAAAACAGAAAGACATATAAAAATTTAAATACCACAAGCTGTGCTATAAATTCCAAAAGCAGCTGTAGTTCCAGATGAGGATGACTGGTGAGGTGAGCTCAGTGCTATGCCTGCCTCATTGCCCTCAGCGTGTTCGTCAATTATTGGAAGACATAATGAGGTCCAGAGCAAAGCAAGAAGTTTCAGCCAACATACAGAGCAGACAAGAGAGGTTTAGACAGCTGACAGATCTGGGAAGCAGATAATTAGCATTTGGGGTACTAGAGTAGCCTGAATGGGAAGCCAGAAACTATCAGACAAAATATGACTCACAGACGTAAACTCAACACTAGGCACTGATTTTTCCAAGCAAGGAATTTTTGGAATGGACATATAAGGCAGGAAAATTAAACAATGGGGAAAATTGAACTGAAAAACAGAGCATGGCTAACACACTACTTTCCTTGGGTCCAAAATGATCGCCATCAATAAGCGGATACCTTAGAACATGCTCAGACTCTCAGTTTGAAACCCTATGGGACTCCATAAGGGGAAGATAAAATTAAGCAGAGAACAATCCTTATAATACCTGTATTTCTCCTCAAAATCCATGAGTAGATTAGGGTGCTGTGTTCTTCTGACTCTGTCAGAAAACAGAATGAATTTGTTCTATTCCAGTAGACATCATTACCAAGAACGTCACCATATTTTCACACAAAATATCTGGGCTTTGTACAAAACTTGACAGAAACACTTACTGGTGTGGTTTGAAAATGGTTTGTCTCCCAAAAGCATATGTACCTACTAACTTGGTCACTGCTTTAAAATTCTTGTGATGGTAGAATCCTGAATAATCTAGGACTTGTGGAATGCCATCAGGTCATGAAGGATTCACTCTCATAAATAGATCAAAGGTTTTCCCTGAGAAACACACAGATCATGTGGGACTTAATTAGTGTTGAAGAGTTCAAATTGTCATAAAGTAAAGATGTCCCATCTCCCATCTGTATAGAAATGGTCCAAGTTTTCCTGTTTTTCTACTATACCGCTACGTAACTAGGTGTCCCCTACCATGACACCAACACCATGAACTTTGGACTTTTCTAGGAAAATAATCACTATCCAAGCAAATGTTTGCACGTTACTTAACCTCATGTATTGTGATTACATCCACCAAAACAGAACTAAGAGCTAAGAATACGAGAAAAAACAAAATAAAATAGAAAAAAGTAAGTACAGATGACCAAAAGTTTGAAAGTAAGTCAAGAAACATAAAAATAACCATATTTTTGGACAGTTTAGAAAAAAGGTTTAAAGAAATAAATTTTTACCAAAGAGATACAATTAATAAAACAATAAAATGAGAATTTTTGAACTATAAAAATATAGTAACTGAGCTTGAGACATTAGTTCAACAAAGCTGAAAATGCCAAGGATTTGTATTACAAATGTTCATAGTATATAACCAGATTTTAGCCTAAAAAGAACACAGTAAAAGCTGTACTCAAAAATAGATAATCTATTGTAAATATAGTCTTAATCACAGGAGAAGGAAAATTAATACAACAGAAGCAATTTTCAAATAGAATATGGCCCTCAAATTCCATAACCCGCATTAGACATTAATCTATAGATATAAGTAGCTCAAGGCATCCAAGCAGTACAAGAAATTTCACGAACTATACCACAATAAAACTGACCAAGGAGAGAAATGGTAAGGTACAATCTTTCAATGTATTAAAAACAGTGAGAAAAATAAGTACATTTTAGCAAGTCAGCAGCAAGACCCAAATGTGATTTTTGCAACATAAAAGCCTAAGAAGCAGCAGGTTCTCACAATCAGTTAATGGTTATAATGTACTAGAGAGAAAGCAAAACTGCCAGCCATATATAGCATTTTATACATAACAAAAATCTTCTTTAAAACTGAAAGCATATAGAAAAAAATCTAAATGCAGCATAAACTGAGAAAATTCACTGCCAGTTGTACAAACTAAAGACACGCCACAGTAAAAATTATTTATCAAATACAAGAAATTTATACTAGAAATGAAAAAGTTTGCAAGAGTGATGATAGAAGCAAATATAGAGTAGACAATATCTAACTTCTTGTCTCTCGTATATATTTCATACTTATTATTTTTACAACTGTGAATTCATCTTTATACATAAAACAGCATGAAAATGAATACCAGTGCTCATTATGAGACAGGGATGCCAAACACACAGATATTGTGGGATACAGAAGAATTACCTATTGTACTTGGGAGTGTTGACTACAAGAAAACTTTCCTTCATGAATAGCCACATGTCAGCTTTCAACTGTTTCAAACAATAAACCACAAAGGAGAAATGCAAATCGTATGTGATTGGTGTAAGTGTTAAGTTAAGGCATCCCTAAATAAGCAACCATTTTCACCGAAAATGATCTCTCACGTGGTCCCTAAACTTGAAGATACATCTTTCCATCCTTTGATCCTTACGTTCTACTTACTACTCTCCACTTTTAGTTCATTCAATTAGTTTTGTTAAAACCTTTCGAGGGATGTAATCTAAAGATGATAAAACATACAGGAATGAATCAAAGGTCAGTGTTAAATCAACCATGGGGTGAGAATTATAATGAAAATTTATTTCAAGTTAATTATGCATTTTATGCACAAACCATATATGTGTGTATATTTTAATCATGAAAAGAACAAAATGTACTGAAGCAAAAAAAACCTCATAAAGATATCAAACATTGTTGAATGGTACATCTAAATGAAAGTAATTTTATTTTCTGCTTCTTTTCTCCATGGTGCTTGCCAAATAGGACCAGCAATAAATGAGAAAGGGAGCAGTTTTTCTAAATGAATGCTTAAGATCTTGCCAAATAAAGTAAGATTCTGTTAATTAAAGTTTTAATTGTTCCTAAAAGTGGCTGAGAAAGATGATACTTAACCTTTCTCAAAGAATATGCCAGCAACATATTTCTTCCTTAGCAGAGCTTATACGAATTACTTATTCAATACTTATTGATTAAATGTTTTAGTCCTCATGCAGATTCAAATGATAACTGCACCTAATTGATTCTTGCTTGTAGCATCCCTAGGAGCTGCTGCGTGAACTCTGTGCATGTCATTTTCAGTACAGTCAAAAGTACAATCTAAAAAGACTTTTCCTCACTCTCAGAAGGTGAGGTTGCCGTGATTTTCCTTCTTGTCGCAACTCATAGCCTCTCACCTCTAGCTCCTCATCCCTAGTGCTGAGAAGGCAAATTTCTCAAAAGCTTTTTCTTTTGTGCTAAGGATAAAGAAATTCTCCTGTAACAAAATTGTTTGTTCCATTAATCTGTGTCAGAAAGGATTCAAAACAATCATATTTGTAAAGTTAAAGTTCCCTACATTGTTAGATATCTACTTAGTACAGGGAAAAAATAATTATAACAAATTATACTACAGGCATAGAGTATGATTTAAAACATTTTCTATTTTGCAAAGGAGTATCAGCACTACAGAATATTCTTTCCTGCCCAAGATTATAAAAATGTACAATCTAGTATATTGCTTAAAATTTTCTTCTCACACACTTAATGAAAGACTTTGAAACTATCACTAGTGTTATTGCATTGTTCTTGAAATCTAGGCTCCACTTTGAAATATTTAATATTAAGAAAGTTGAGTGCTATCATAACAGATCATTTCATGTTTACAATAGCTATTAACCACATAAATAGATCCACAGATTTCAAAAGGAATGAATGCTTCCCTACAGCATTCATATTCAGATAAATACAGGATCTGGTAGTTTTGTTTTTCAAAAATGTGGTCATACATATTAAGCTGCTGAAGATTTCTCCATGGATAATTTTAGCTCAAATCTTTAACATTACATTGTACCCTAAATGTCATAAAAACTTTCTTCATTTTAAAAATCTCAAATTTTATTTCAAATATTAAAATGTTCAATTTATGTCAATGAGGAAAATTTACAAGTTGATATTTATTGCCATTTACCTAATGAAAAAGAGTTGAAGTTTTATTCCAGATAGGTTGGAGAACCATCAATATTTCTAAGCAGAACTCTGACATGACCTTCTCTGTGTTTTAGTGGAAGATATTTGCAAGAGAAAGGAGAAACTAGAGGTGACAAAATGGAACATAGCAGTGGTTACTTTAGGTGGCGAATCATGCATCACAAAGAGGCGCCAGTTGGAGCCCAGGCTGTAGTGATGGACAATGAAAATGGCAGATTTTCTTGTGAGAAAAACACCAGGAACAATACCAAGCTTCTAGATTCTCAGTGTGGTATTTACAGTGATAAAGTTCAATAGGTTAGGAATTCAGGAAGGAGTGCATGTTTGAGGTAAGAATTTTTGTATGTGCTGTATTTCAGGCTTCTGTAGGGCACCTACTGGACTGCAACTTTTGAGGAAATAAAAAATATCTAATTATCTCTTACTCCCTATAGCTCAACATTGCAACACAATTATTGTTTAAGATTGATAATCTGTTACACAGTATAAATCAACAAAGTATACAATTAGGTAGGAAATTTAATAAAATGCATAAGCATTTTTAGTTGTTGGAAATTTGGACAGCTTCCAAGTTTTTGTTATTATAGAAAGCTATGATATTTTAATGATTACAACATTTTTTCTTTTACTTTCAAGAATGTGTACTTCTAGAAGCAAAGTAAACTGATTCACTAAAATGATACAGACATTGAAAAAATTCTTGTCCAAAATGTGTTTTTAAACTACTATATTTTGGTCTAATCTTCTGCCTGGCAAGCACAGGAAATGAGGTTTTCTCCCGGGCACCTCACACTGCACGGGCCCAGCCCCAGTTACACCAAGCCACCCACTGAGTCTGGGCATGGTGGAGCACGCCTGTAATCCTAATTCTGAGGAGGCTGAAACAGAACTATCACCACAAGACTAAGCTACATAGTGAAATCCTGTACCAACCACATAGAATTTTTTTAGAAACTACTATATTTATACCATACACATGTATTTAGAGATATATAAAATGCAAGTGTAAGGGGCCGGGGAGATGGCTCAGTGGAATAAGTGCTTCCCTGGCAAGCGCAAGGGCCT
>NDGM011151412.1:0-16379 GCA_002564305.1 Octomys mimax | reverse complement strand
GAGAGAGAGAGAGAGAGAGAGAGAAACTTGTTGCACTGAATATGTTAAATAACAGTAAGCAAAGGTTGTTAATTAGACCATATTTGATAGGAAGAGCTTTGAGATGCTTTGGCCTGGGGGATTCCTACCGATTATTCTAGGGATGGCGGTGTCCTACAGCAGCCACTGGGGAGAAATCCCTGGCAACAGCAGCCAAGCTGTGACATTTCTGAGGCAGAACTCAGAATCTGAAGCTTTGACTGTGGTTGCCCCAGGCGGCCCTGCAGGGCTCACCCCCACCCCATGGTTGGACCTGCCTTCAGGGGTGTCAAGACAGTGCTGCATGTGTGGGGTCTCTGAGCTATGGCCACAGTGAAGAGAGTCACTATCAGAGCATAGGACAGAACAGGCGAGTGACTTCTTCCTGTGTGGCCACTTGAGGCTACAACCATGATAATTTTTGGTAGAGTTCGAAATGTTCATAGGAATGAAAACATTATTCACTAGGTGTTATCAAGAAGCACTAATTGTGATCAATAACTTGTGGAAATAAAGTGCCATCACTAGGAATCTTATTGTTTGATAGCTGCGATTCCTAGTGTAAAGGGAATTATCAGAGCTTGAGCTTTAGGGGCCACAGAAAACATTCAAGACTGAATCAAATAATCATGTTGTAGGTAGCACAGCCAAAAATCCTTAAAAATAACCCCATAACTTGAGACCTGGGGTGTCCCTTGAAGGCCACATGTCTGAAAGGTGGTGAGGTCGTGGTCCCTGTGGCTGCTGTGCTGCGGGGTGTGCCTGGCTGGGTGTGATGGGTGCTCTGTCTCCCTTGCCCCCTCCCACGTCCTCTGCTGCTTGTCCTCTGCTGTGCCCTCTGCCATGCTGTTCCGGCAATTGAGCTGGCCCTTGGGGAGCTGACCCTTCTGAAAATGTGAAACAAGATAAATCTATCCTCTTTACACTGTGGTGTCCTTGAGCGTGGGGTCTTTGGGACAAGGAAAGTGACTGAGTCAGAAGTATTTTCATCTCAGTGAACGGATAAATGTAGCGTTGAAAGGCAGGAATTTGTTAAATGCATGGATTGTGGAATGTCACATAATAGAGTCACATTTAATTATTAGGATGAGTAGAAATATATATATGCCACATGTATGCAAATGCATGTTACACGTGGCTTTGAAAGTGTTAGAACCCACAGTGAGTTGAGCAAATCCCACAGTGAATATCTGCTAATGACCCTCTCTGTGTGCATGTGCATGTGTGTGCATGCTTGTGCATGTGTGTGCATGCTTGTGCATGTGTGTACATGCCTTCACAGCTGTGCTGATTCATGCTTCTCTTTCAAAT
This sequence comes from Octomys mimax, assembly GCA_002564305.1. Classification (NCBI taxonomy): domain Eukaryota; kingdom Metazoa; phylum Chordata; class Mammalia; order Rodentia; family Octodontidae; genus Octomys; species Octomys mimax. The sequence continues at coordinate 15,050 of NDGM011151412.1, read as the reverse complement.
CTTCCAGAAGTGGGCTACCAGCATCACGACATTTCACCTCTTAGTTTTCTCCACTAAGGACTAATGGCATTCTGTTTCCTAACCCTGGTGCCATACCTTAGGGAGTCATCAGTAATTCTTTAATATCATTTGCATAGTACTTAAATTACCAACATTTTTTATGTTTTTCCTTTTTCTTGTCCAAATCCCAAAGAACTCTCACGGTAATTAAGAGTTAATGTGTCTGTAGTTCTCTTCAACCTTTGAATGCTGCTCCCTCTGCTCTTTGGCGACCTCAAGTCCTTCCTAAACTCCAGGGCAGCTGTCTATGGAGTGCCCTGCATTCTGGACCAGTTGGTGTCCTCATAATTATATCTACACTAAACATTTCAGGCGAGAGCACTGTGCAGGCACCGTGGAGACTGCTCGCTACACTGCAGGAGGATGCGCTGATAGCAAGGCTGTAAGTGGCTGCCAGAGCCCGGCCTCATGGATTATGGGGATGACAGCTGCCTGCAGACGAAGGGCATGCTTTACCTTTTATAATTAAAAGGGGTGCTAATGGAGCTGCAGCTGTAATTTACCAGCGCATAAGGCTGTTTTTGTTCTATTAAGGTAGAGTTGTAGGGATCTCAGACATACTGAAGTAGCTGAACAAATATACACGGACAAAAGCCTGGAAGGATAGGTATAACAAGACATTTATAGTGGTTCTGTTAAGACTGCGATTATAAGCGATTTTTATTGTTCTTTATTTTATTTATTTATTTTTTGTATTTCAGGGAAGGGTCTACAGGGTGTTCAGGGTCTCACTACTAGATCAGACTCGTAGTGATCTGCCTGTTTACAGCCTCCCAAGAGCTGGGATTACAGGTGCACACCACCACACCTAGTCTCAATCACTGTCTCAGTGCGCCACGGGGACGGGGGCAGCATGGCAGGCCCAGGGATCAAACCCCTGGCCCCCATGCCTGCTTGTAGGTGCTTTAATCTGCTGAGCTATTTGGGTGGCCCTGTTCTTTATTATATTTGATTATTTTACTTCCTGTTGTACAATTTATGGTTTTCATTGTATAAATTAATAATTTATAAAGTATATAGCTTTAAATAAAAATAAATAATAAAAATGGTTTGGATAATAAAATGCATTACGTATAGCTGATATTTTATAGTGTGATTATTTAAAAGAAGTGCAAGGGCATGTACTTTATTTGTGTTTCTTTTACTCTCTCCTCACTTTGACGAGCCTAACATTATTGTTTGGCAAGTTGGAGCTCCAATTTTTGTAGTGTCATCTCTTGCTATTAAATCAATTCAAAGATGGGATTTTCACTCCAGGCTCTTCTCTAGAATTTCCAAATGTACATTTTAATGAGTATGATGTATCCATGATATAATTTAAAATAAGTCACCATAGAATTTAAAGCACTTTGCTTCCAGCCCTGGAATTGTGTAGCTGTCTGGCCATTATTTGTGCATCTTGAGCCACAGAGCTGTGCATTTTGACAGTAGCCGGAGCTGACTCAGCCTCTTTGTAGACTCCCCCCATGTAAGGATGTAAATGAATTTTATTCACTGAGTCAAGGCCAGGGGAGCAGGCTCAGCTCTGCTGACTGGGAAGCATGTGTGTGGTGTAGTGCCTGAAGATCAGAGGCTGCTCCTGTGGGGCAAGGCTTGGAGCCATGCTGCTAAATGAGCCGAGCAGGCCAAATCTCAGCCTCCTGCTGCCTCTGTTATGGATACGCAGCCTGTTGTTGCTGGAAGCAAAGCCTGCTGCAGGCTTTCCATGGATGCTGACCAGAAGCTGCGATGTTGCGCCTTGTCCTGGGGAAGGCTCCATTCTATCCCTGGAAGGCAGACAAGCTGGTGCAAAAGGAAACCCACACCTAGTAACCGATATACAGCAGGGACATCCTGCTGGGAAATCTGAAGAGCAGGGGGAGACGGAATTTTGCATGCCATTAACCAGGAGCAGGATGTAAGGGATTAGGGAGGTGGAGTGGGCTGTGCGAAGCTAAGTCTATCTGCTAGCCTTGGAAACTCTAGAACACATTTTCCGTGTGTTTGGAAGAGTAAATACTGTGAAGCAATAGTTTTGAAAAATTTAATAAGTCTGGCCGTCTGCCAAATAGGCGCATACAGTGGGATGTTCTAGCACTTGCGTTTCTTCTATAACCCTCTGCCCAGTCCTGATACCCTCCCTGCTTTTCATAGTGCTATGTTTCTTTCACTGAAGAACCTGCCCTTTATCTTTTATCTTTCAGTTCCGGGGTAAATTCACTTTGATAACTCGTGGTGGGGCAGAAAGAGCTGGATGCAGCTTGCAAGACCTGGGCTCAGGTTTTAATTTAATCACAGACGGGCTGGGTGGCCCCGAGCTGACTGCTAACTTCTCCGCATGTCAGTTTTATCATCTGTAAATGGAAATCGTCGTCTGGCACTCGACGCGGGTGTCACTCTGTAGGCAGAGAAGGGAAGAAAGGGGAACGCTTGTTGGCTCTGTGTGGGGCTGACTGTAATCGGGGTGCTCAGCCTGAGCCCCGGCATTTGGATTCTGGAGTGCAGAGGCCTGTCTTGTGACCTGGCAAGATGAGGCTTCTAGAACGTGAGGAATCTGGGGAGCTGGCCTGGACAGAAACTGTTGTAAAGGAAGAGTAAATTCACCTTGCGAATAAGCTCGGTTCCACAATCTACTTGTAAGCAGGAAGGTGTTTCTGAGTAAAGCAAAATGATTTTGGCTTATGACTTTCATGAATTAAGCCTTTCCTTACATGTAAGGGTTGTAGAAAAGTTTGGCTAGATATAAGAAATAGAAAATACCTTTTAAAGTAAAATTTTATGAGGAACTGAATCATAAAAAACACCATTTGTATATCTGGGTGAAACGTGTAAGAAAAATATAACACTAATGAAGGAAGGGAAGAATCTTTCTCTGTGGTGATTTATATCCAAGATGGCTGCTGTGAATGCCTTCTCTTCTTGTATGTCATTCTTCTGTTAAGAGGCAGAATCTGCTCCTATTCCTCTGAGGCTGGACTGGCATTTGTGACTTGATTAACAGAATATGAAGTAAGTAATAATCAGGACGGCTGAGACTCAGCAACAGGGACACTTGCAGCTTTTATTTGGGTCTCCTCAAATGATTTTTCTTGTAGCTCTAGGCTATGCTGTAAGAATTTCAACTATTTTAAGGCCATCCTTCGTGAAAAGTCAAACTGGCTGGAGAAATCCTGGTGGTTAAAGCATCCTATGAAAAGGACAGAGGCGGAGAGGAATGCCAGGGCGCCAGACACAAGACTGCGGAACTATTTAAAAAAATTTTTTTTTTAATTTTATTTTATTCATTTGGTTCAGAGTCTTGCTGCACAGCTCAGACTTGTAGTGGCTCTACTGTCTCAGCCTCCCCAGCACTGGGATTAAAGGCATGTGCTACCACGCCTGGTTTTCAGGTGGGCATGGTGCATCTGGGCACAGCATGTGGTACCAGGGATCCAACCCAGGCCCTTGTGCTTGCCAGACAGGTGCATAGACCGCTGAGCTATCTCCCCAGCCCTGCTGAAACACTTAGAAGGGAAATCACAATTCCTAGCAGCCCCATGGGGAGTCACAGGGATTGGAGACGAACCACACGAACCAACTTCTCTCCAGGCAGAGTGCTTCACAAAATATATGGGCTGCCTTAAGTCACTAAGTGACTTTAAAGGGTAGGAGAGGCCATGCATGCGTGGGTCCTTCAAGTGTTCTAGAAATCAGGTTGGAGGACTATTTCTGCAAAATAACATAGAGTTCAAAAACAGTTTCTGGGAGAAGATATAAAAACCCTATAGGTGAGAGGGTGGGTTAGGTGAAACTGGCGGTATTGGAAGAGGGCTGTCAGCAGTGATCTAGTCAGCCGTGAATGCTTAGTGTTTGGCTGCAGTGGAAAAAGACTTCTAACTAAGTCACGGGCAAGCTTTGATGAGCTTAGGAACAGGCTTCCTTGATCTTTTTGTCAGAGTTCAAGGCCCAAAGGCCCTGGCTCCTTCACATCTAGTACTGGCCTGGACACTGTGAGTGGTGGTGGGATGGGACTGCATGGAAATAAGTTCAGTGGAGGACACAATGGCACTTTGGGGGTGGCAGACAAACTCTTTACAAGCCTGCTTTATTTATTCAGAATAAATGTTGCTTTATGACCATATGCAGGCAATCTAACCAAATGGGAGTTGTCCTTATAAGGAAGTAACGATGAAAATGAAAAGCATGTGGAAATACTGAATAGAAAGAAAGACATAGGTCTTTCCGGCCCTAAGTCCAATCCCTTTGTAAAGGACCTAGAATACTTGCTCAGCCAGCTTTGTCCAGAGCACTAGACTGAGCCACACAGGCCCGCTCCGCCTTGCTTTGCACACTGTGCTCATGGATGGACGCACACTGCTTGAGCTAGTCGTTCTACACGCTGGTCCTATTGTTGAGGAGAGATACTCTTCACAAAGTGCTCTCCTGTCTGAGTGCTGAAGGAATAACAGAGAAACAACTCGCCTTCAGTGTTGGCAGCACAAGGCAGTCAATGTGCCAACGCTGAGCTGAAGCAGACGGGTCTGCAGATGGAGCGATACGTTTAATCCAGGGGCCGTGGCCAGGTTATCACGACTGGACTCTATTACAAGTTTACGTCAAGTGTTTGTTGGAGACAATAGTCTCCTGCTGGCTGGCTGGGGACGGTCAGGCAGTCAGGGGAAGCAGGCGGCAATTGTGCACGGAGGTGCCTATCCCACGCATGACATGCCTTACCTCACCCGCCACTTGGGTTGAATGGCTTTCTTCTTCTTAGCTGTGAAAAGAATCACCGCATGCCGAACAGTGATTGTATTAGGTGTTTCTGGGATTGGAATTTTTTTCAATTGATTTGAACTCCTTGGAAAACAACGTGTTTACAGGCTCCGGGTTGTCTGCCCACTAGCAAGTGGGGTCTTGGGTCAGGTTGCTCAAACTCTTGCAGGATTCCTTACTCCTGCTTTGTGGCCTCTTGTGTACACCATACGTGAGTTGGAGGTAACTGTATAGCAGGCTTTTGTCTGTCATGAAGGAGCAGGAAATCAGCGGTAGCATCTACTTCCTGGCAAATTCAGTTCTCTCCCCATTGAGTAGGTGGTCTTTTGATACTTAAAAACAGAGCAGCAAAAGGAAGGTTTGACCTCCGAGGGCAAGCATCAGCTAGGACGCCGCTGGAACCCTGGGGGCCCGCTGATGCGGCCTTGATTTCAACCACGTCTTTTGCAGTGAAAAAGGACTCTTTTGTAATCTCTCCATTGTCAGAACACGCAGGGAATTTTGTTCACTGTCACTGCAGGAAATGGGGGACACGCAAAACTGGACGTTTTACTTTTATTCTTATCATACCTGAAATCAGTACTCCATCCCGGCCGGCCGGGCTGCCCCCTCCCCGCACTTTCTGGGTGGATGCGCCGCCCCCTGCGGTTGCCCAGAGGAGCCTCTGCCCAGGCCTGTGTGCCTGGCGCGCACGGAAGAGGGAGCGTGTGCGTCGCTCTCGTAACCTCCTGAAATTGAGGGCTAAATACTGTAACGTTTTCTCTCACTTGGTAATTTTTTGTTTTAATTCTAATTTATACTGTCTTTAAAAATAAAAATAAATAAAGTACTGCCAGAAAAAAAAGAACAGATTCAAAGAGTTCAGGCTAGGATGTACCAGATGAAAACCTCCTGCTGTAGGGAGATGGGCAGCTCTGTGGACCCGGCAGTGCGTCGCGCTTGGGAAGAGGGACGCTCTGAAGACAAGGCGCCCGGAGCAGGGCACCTGCACAGAGCAAGCAAGGGGCTGCTTCCCTGGGGGTGTCGCTGCCTGGCATATACACGGAGCCTGGCCAGCACCTTGAGGTTTCTTTTTCAAAAATTCGAGTAAAGTATCTCAAGTAAACCAGCAACTCAGCAGAAACGCATGAGTGCGCTTCAGGGATCCGGATTCTTTGGCGCAGTGTCCGGTTGGTGAGGGTCCGCATCACTGCCTCATGTAGATGATCTCTAATTTTCAGATGTTCAGAAAACACTGAAGGGAGGACAAACATTATTCTGTGGAACGAAAAGATGGAAAGGAGATGGGAGGTAAAGGACAGAGCAAGAAGCTGTAGCAAGTGTATGTAGGAATTACAAATATATCCCAGTCTATCTATGCATCTCTCCATCTGTCTGTCTGTCTGTCTGTCCGTCCGTCCGTCCATCTATCTATCCATCTATCTTTCCATCCACCTACCTTCCCACCCTCTCACCCCCCACATCCCATCCATCCATCCATCTACCCTCCCATCTACCCACACATCCTTCTTTACATCTTTGCATGTAGAAAAGAGGGTAAGAGATCAAAGCTTGCTGCCGTGCACCATCCTTTGGAAGCAGTTTGCTTCATTTTCATGCCTACTCTATGACTCTTCAGAAAGTTCTGCACAGTCCTACAAAGTAGCACTTCAGTTGCTGTGGGGCCATCCGTCTGAGGTCCAGTCTCTGCAACCAAGACCCCCTTTGTTATGGAAAAGCTGTGAAGGGAAATGAAGCCGAGGAATGGAAGGATCCAGCTGGCCTTTTAAGTTGATGCCTGGGGACTGGGCACACATTCGGGAAAGCTCAGGGGGGAAACGGATCCCTGTCTGTGTTGTATCCGTTGTGTGGATGAATAGAGAGCTTTTGTCCCTTAGGATGTCCATGCAGCACCTTCCATCAGAATTCAGTTCACTGAAAAACTTAAAGCAAACCACCCTTGACAACTTTTCCTACAGCCCTGCAGGGTTAGATTGCTGTAATCAAAGTAACTGCAGATAGCAAAGACCTGCAAAGGTTATCCAGTTCATCCTCTGGCAGGGCCAGATTTCGTCCTTCAGTGGAGCTGCTACTGTGTCGCTCTGTCTGGTTTCCAGTGTCCTGAGCACGGGAGCTTCTCACCTGTCCCTGGGGAGACTGCTCTCCAACCCGATGCAGTGACTTTCTCCACCAGGAAGTCTTGTCTGATACTCATCTTCGCTTCTCCCTTCTTCAGCTGTGTCCCATTACAGCAAGGCCAGCTCTGTCCCAAGTTCCTGCCCCTCCCCCCTCGTGGCTGCCACTGGTGGTTCCCTCTCCATAGCTTGCTCTCAGCTCTGCGGATGCCAAGGTCTGCTGTTCGAGATTCCCTCAACCTTGTTTGCCTCTTTTTGCATATGAGAGGACCAAATGGATGCCTCAACTTCAGAACAAAGTTGCACTCTACTAAGAACTTGATTTTGTAGGTTTTATAACTCCCCCTTCTCAAGTACACTATAAGACTCTTATGTGTGTCCCCATGGCCTTATTTTTTACAGGTTGGCTTTGTGATATACTTGGAGATAAACCAATATACACAAAAATGGGAGGAAGAGAAATATAGTAAAGAAAGATACACACTCTCAAGCAACAAGACAAACTGTCAAGGCAAAAAGTCTGTACTGTCATCTGTGGTGCGGTTCAGAGGTCTGTGTGCTGTTGGGGGTTCTCCAGGGAAATCCAGGGAGGACACTGGAGTGGACTCAGGCACACACCACCCGGCGGGTTAGCTGTTGATGGCATCCAGAGCAGCCAAGGGCAGCTGCAGAGCCCAGAGTCTTTCCTCGTGGTCCCAGCTGGATTCTGGAGGGAAGGTCCCAGGTGAGGTGTGGAGGACGATTCCTTTTCAATGATTTCCTCTTGTGGGAGGAGAAGGCATGCATGGGTGAGCAGACCAGAGCCTCGAGTCAGACTGCATGAAATCTTGGCTGTCACACTTTTTTTTTATGTATGTGGGACAGGGTCTGGTTCCAGTGATCCTTCTGCTTTCAGCCTCACCAGCACTGGGATTACAGGCATGCACCACCGTGCCTAGATTGGATCACTGACTCAGCACGCCCAGGGCATGTGGTGCCGGGGATTGAACTCTGGTCCTTGCACTTGCCTAAGCAAGTGCTTAGTCCACTGAGCTATCTTGCCAGCCCCTGACTGTCATACCTCTGTGTGAGTTAGGTCATTATCTGATCTCATTCTATCCAGTAAGAAGGACTATTTATCAAAGACACCTAAGAGGATTTTGGAAAGGATCAAGCCAACATTTCTTCTAAAATATACATAATGTGCGACATACAGTAATTATAACATGCCCTAAATAGACATAGAACATTTTCCTGAATTTAAAAATACGTTTTGTTAAATGTTAAAATCCAATAATACAAGGATGCTTATTGTATTATTGACTATAGTGGTAAACAAACAGGAAATAATCAACATATCCATCAACAGGGGATTAGAGCCTGGAAATGTTCATTTACAGATAATTTAAGTTAATTTAGAAGAGCAGAATTCAGAGCAGTACAAACAATCATGTCCCAATTTCACAAACATGCATTTTGCAAATATATAAGATGCACATCGAAGGACACCCAACGTGAATGTACCAAAATGTTAACATTTTGCTGAAATATACCGGTTCCCACCTTCACTCTCATTATTAGTACGTGTTACTTTCATTTTGTTATTTCCCGAGAGACATGTTTTACAGTCTGGGTTGGTATGAAAGAATTGCCATGACTGGTGTTCAAAATATCATTGGAGAGTGAGAAATCTCCTCAGTCTAAGACGCAACAAAACCCAGCAGTTCCCCATTGAGCAATAAGACTGACTTTTAGAGTCAGCAAAAAGATGTGACAGCAACTTTGCTGGTAAGCAGGATCTTTCAGGCTACTCTGTCTGGTCATGGGAGGAGCAGGGAATGCAGGAGCAATGCCACTGGTGCTGGCTGCTTCCTCCCTGTGTGTATCTGTTCTGCTTTCCATAAATTCTCAGAGCCACCTGCTTGCTCAGGCTACCTGCATCACTCCCCCTGCAGAGGTAAGGGAAGTGTTAATTTTTTTTTTCTTTGAGCGTAGGTGCAGAAGGATTTGGAGTCCCTGTGGAGTAAAGTGTGTATTTCGGAGGGTGCTGGGGTACACTCCGCATCATACAGTTGGTACCTGGGAGGGATGTGACTCAACCCCACCCGGAACCCTCTCCCGCTCTCACTGCACATGCCCTGCTCTTTGCTGTGCATCCAGCGTGCTCTGCGTCCATCAGCCACTCGTGGGTCAATTTTCTTGTCTGCAAAATGGGAATCTCAAGAGGACTAATGGAAATGCCCTACTGAAGGTGCATGGGTGCGATCCATTTCCGACTTGCCCTGATGGTGATCTTGGGTGGAGAGACAGAAAGGGGCTGACTCAGAGATCCAGAACTCAGGGTCCTGACCGCTGTGCTGGCAGTCTAGACCAGCACTTCACTGTCGCCCACATACACTGGTTACTTCTGTGAATGTAAAGATTTAGATGTAAATGCATTGCCCCTGCTTTTCAAAAACAGTGACATTTCAGATTCAATCGAAAGAATCCAGATCCTGATAAAAACTTCACCTTCCTTCGTCCACCCTATTTTGTGTTTAGTGTCTCAGCAGGAAGACATTTTTAAGTGAAAGAGTTGACTGATATTGATGGTTTTAAAGATGAAACCATCTGCCAAATTGCCTCTCCTGGGCAAAGATTTCAATTCCTTTTGATGTTTTCTCAGGTTTGCTATTGCTTGGCAGTTCTAGAATACATAAACAGGGCAAGCCAGGACTTTGCAACATCCACCTCATTCAGCGAGGTACATACTGTAGTATCAGGGGGTGACTCGTAGTTTTGGGAACACTGCAGCCAGACTCAGGATACCTTGTCTCAGGATAGAGACCTTCTGAGAAATTACATTTTGCAAATGGGCTATGAAGAAGAGTTGTGTGTCGTATCTGACATTGATTGTCATATTTTTATTACGGCCACCATCACTTTCTTCATTTGTTATAGTAATCGTTTTTTCCTGCCAAGCCCAGGAAAGCAGGTGGGGTGCTTATGGCGCACTACTTCAGCATGCTTTCTCTTTGTTTCCCTGAGCTTGGGAACATGAAGTAGGCTGTACTGTTTCCTCTAAATCTTGTGCTGTATGCCTGCTGTGGACATTTTGACTGTTCTCCTAATGATTTTTCAACTACTTCCCTGGAAAAAAAAGTTTATTTCTGAAATCATCTGTTGGTGATTAGGGTGCATAGTTACTTGTCTTCTATTATAGATCCTAGTTCAGGACTTAACTGGCAGTGGGGTCCCAATCATGTTCTGGACACAGACAGTTTATGATCTGGAAATTCTCGGTCAGTGTATTTTAAGGTTGTTGATTTCACGGTGACAACTGAAATTTGTAAAGTGATGTAGGTATAAAAAGCAACTTGTGGATATTGGTAATTTATCAAATGGAATTTCCTAGAGGTCCTCTTTATGTACTAGGTATTCAGGATTTAAACCTTATGAGGTTATAGCTCTATTTTTATTGAAATCATAAGGAGTAAATGAAATAACATTTACTTTCTATGATGGCCATCATTTCCAGCATCTCCCCTCCGATTTCTCAGGTGTAAGCAGTTACATTGGCATCAACATGTTTTAAGGGGCAGAGATGTCCCTCAAACCCAGGCCTTTCTCTCTTTCAGTGAACATGGCCTCTGGTTTCCAACATCTGTGTTCTGAGCTCCGGCCCTAACTCATTGGAAAAGTGCGACCTCCTTCATCTCTTTTGGCTTTAGCACCCCCATATTTAAAAGGGAAATAATTCTTGTTCCCACCTAGTGAGGTTGTGAGGGTTTTATATGAGCTATGGAGAAGCACCCGGTACAGACTCCTGGTGGACAGGAATCTCCACAAATGCTACCTAGGACAAGAATAACTAGAATAATGATGGTTATGCCTACAGTGTGAAGCTTTCTCACTAAAAATTCTTATAAGATCCTTGAGAAAAATGTCATCTTCACAGAAACACGGTAGATCCAGGAGGCTGGGTTTGTGTCAGCTTCCACTGGTGTGCTAGTGTTACACACATGCATCTTCATAAATCAGTTATATGTCTCTTAATTGAATTAATGGAATAATTTGTTCAATACTGAATATTTATTAAGCACATATTATGTACCAGCCTTGAATCTAAGTGCTGGAAGACTTCATTCTACAAGCTAATTGAGCTTCAGAATAGTGTCGTGGTTTGCACATGCATGCAGTGAGACTCAGAGAGTTACATAAGGTGCCTACGTCATCTGGCTTGTAAGTGACAGAGTCAGGACACTAATTAGTGCCTACGCCGCCAAGCCTAGAGCTGGTCCTATTACTGCTCATAGCAAGAGTGTTCCTTGATTCTAGAGTCTGCTTTCTTTCTTTGGCAAAAGAATAGATGGTTTTTGGAACATCATATATTGTGCAAGCCAGAAGTCTTACATGACTCTAATTATAACCTATCCAGAGAAGTCTAAGCATTAAAACACCATTTATAAGTAAACAGGAAACATATTAGGTGAGAGATGATATAAGAAAATTTCTTATTTCTACATAGATTTCTTCTTTGGAATATCAAAATCTACTTTACAGCCACTTCTTTGATAGCTGCTTTCACTGTCAGATATCATATGTGCATAGAAATTGTGTTTATACAGCACAAGTATCTAATGTCGGCTCAGCCACTGGCTATCGCAGGTCTGGTCTCTAATGTGTAATAATATAAAAGTGGATTAAGTGTTTTACAGTATAAAATTAGTAGACTTCATTATTAGCAGATCCTTTCTCATAAAATTATCATTTACAGACAATATTTGAGAAAGCACTTAATTGGAATTAGTTTTTCTTTTCTTTGGTAAGTGATTTCTAAATCCTAGACATTTCCTGTGTCTGTTAGGGTAAAGTTTCAACTTGGGGAAAAACACTTAGTTGTAGTAACAGTGATCTAAGCTCCTTTACAGGTGAATGGAATGATGCCATTGTAGAGCAGAGAAATGAAAGAAGTGAAAATATTCCTAAAATTCAGGATACTGAAGTAATGATACTGGAAAACCAATGCTCCTGCACTTAGGACAGGCGCTACTTCTGCTCAGAGACAACATCAGAGAAGCACCATGTATTGTTACTGTAGTGGAAGATTTTATAGGAAATAGAGAAGCTTAAATCTTTTCCTCTGATGTAGATTTCTTTTTTTTCTTTTTTGTTGTCCTGAGGATTGAACTCAGGACCCTGTGCTTGCCAGGCAAGTGCTTATTCTACTGAGCTATCTCCCTGGCCCCATCTATTTCTGTTTATTTCAAAGAACAGCTAAGAAAATAGGGGCATTGTTTCTCACAAACATCTTCTGTCCTGTCGAATGGCCTACAGTTTGGGGACTTGGTCGCGAGGCTACGCAGACTTGCTACCCTGGTCCATATGGACTGAGCAGATTGTGATGGGTGTCAGCTTATGCCAGGAGTGAGGTGGATGGAAGAGACAGCCACGCTTGATGAGCAGGCCTGGGATCATCACTCAGGCCATCGCCAGAGCAAGCCTTGTGGGAATCCCCTTAGAACTCAAGTATCCACCTAAAACTTAATTGCACTCGTTGCTGGAAATCACAGCAAGGAGTTGGTGTGGATGCCTTCCCTTTGAGGTCCGCAGGGCTCACTGCTGTGCTGCAGATGTGCACGACGAGTTAACCGAGTCGGGAAGATCCGAAGCTTTCGGGTCAGACAGTGAGAGCCAATCCCAAGGAGTCAGGGAGTGGGGTGACTAGCAGTTCCACAGTGTGGAGAGCCCCAGTCAAGTTTCCCAGAGGTATGCTCTAACACCCAGACGTTTCCAAATACGCCCTCCCTTGGGAGGTAGACACTATTGTCATCTGCAGTCATATCAAGGATTATTCCAGGTTAAAGTGTTGGTTTCCCTCGAGAGCCTTCTTTTGGTAATATTCTTGCTCTGTCTCCTTAAGTTTTCTTTCTAACTTCACAGGATTATAAAATCAGTGCTTAAAAACTTCACCTTGAATCCTAGGCATCAAGACTGAAATTCTGGGGTGTAAGCAACATTTGGGGGACTTTTAGCTGTCGCTTCTCCCTATGGGGACTGTGTGTGGGGTCATATGGCCAGGAAGGGATTTCCTGGCCAACTGATTTTTCTGAACTCTTTCTGTACATGTCAATCACCTGTCTGCTCAGTGAGTTTGAGCTGTTTCTAAGTGGCAGCTGAGCTTCAGCTTCAGTGGCCTTCGACACTTTTCACCTGGCCACTCTTGCTGTATGTATGACGTCACCCGCCTTGGTGGGGGCATCTGTCTTATGACTGGGCTACCAAACTCTTTGTGCATACCCCTTGCAGGAGGTTTTAAACACTGCTCTGACTAACCATGCACAGAGATATGCTGGATGGAATAAAATATAACCTGTAAAGGTTATATACTTAAACATAAGCATCAGAGACTTGGAAGGGTGTGTTTTGCAAACTAAGTATTGCTTGAATGCTAGGAGGTTTGGGAAGAATAAATTGAATTCCTCTTCTTTTCCAGGAAGATGGGGAAAATATTACTCTTGAGGAAATGCACTGGGGCAATTAATACCTTAGTTATCTGGAAAAGCAAAATTCCTCACACACACATAAACTCCAGTCTTTTTTACACTTGCTGTACCTGATGTTTACACGTTGATTCAGTTAAATAACTCAGTGAATCCAGTATCGAAATTCTTGTGAAGTTGTAAAGAAGGAAAGAAAGAAGAAAGGAAATCCTTTCTCTCTGCCAATCCCCCAAGCCCCCCTCCTCAGCTTCCAAAGTCCTAAATTTGCTTTCCATTAAGACAGTGGTTAGACGGCAGCTGCTAAAGCTCTTAAGAGACTACACGATATGGTAATAAACATCATTTCAGAAATAGGCTTTTTGTTCACTTTACTAGGAAGCACAGTAAAAAGGTCTGCATGCTTACTACACTTTTTGCTCCAGACTGGGATTTTAACAAGTGGGGCTCACGACAAGGGGTTCACTCCCTCTTGTACCTAACAAATGGCCATGTTTGTTTTGTCTTTTAATTCCAGCCACGCCTGACTATGTAGTGCATCATAAAATGTTCTTTGAAGTTCATGTGTCATCCGTTTAATACGGATGCCACAGGCCCACGTGTGCTGCCCATTTTCCAGTTGTGCTTGGTGCCCTCGTTTCTCTGGGTAGGGTTCCAACCTAACAATACCTTTCCCTTGTGGGGTAGAAATCCATGCACCATGCTGGTCTCACCAGATGGAGGCTGACAGTTTATGGCTGCTAGCTTTCTGTTTGTGTTGGAAAGCCAGTTTATAGGCAAGGAGAAGGGTGATGATTTTAATACAAACAAATATTTTGAAAAGTCATCCTGGGTGTCTCCTGCTTCAGGCTCAGCCGGTTGTGTGTAGCAATTGATGTGGCTTCTCTTTCTCTTCAGGACCAGGCAGTTTTGAGGCAAGTAGGGAGATACACGAAATGATTGTTTATGGATGGATGCATGCAAAGGAGGGAAGGGAAATTGAAATTTAAGGGCATCACATTGTAGTTTTCAGGACTTACCTTGAAATCTTCATAAGCAACCAGGCATTTTCTGTACACTAAGGTTGAATCTAGACATCTTAGAAGTCACAGTTAAAATATGTGAGAAAATATACAACACTAGCTGTCTGGTGTAAGTACGCAACTTTATAATATACAAGGCATTTTTTATTCATTTATTTAATCAATCTTTACAACATTATTCTCAAATTGGGACTATTATTCCTGTTTTGTTTGTTTGTTTCTTTTTTTTTTTATTTTTAGGGAAGGGTCCACAGGGTATTCAGGGTCTCACTACTAGATTGGATTTGTAGTCCAATCTAGACCTGTTTACAACCTCCCAAGAGCTGGGATTACAGGCACGTGCCACCGTGCTGTCTCAGTTGCCATCTCAGGGTGCTGTGGGGTGGGGTGGCATGGCAGGCTGTGGTATTAAACCACTCACCCTGCACTTGCTTGTAGGGACTTTAATCCACTGAGCTATTTGGCTAGCCCTCCTATTTTCTAAATAAGAACGGAATATGACTTTTACTCCTTTTTCTCCTGTGTTTGTTTCCCCTATTTAGTGGGTTCCTCCCATTCTCCTTCATGGAGTTCTGATCATTTTGGTCCCTCTCTAGAACATGTTTTAGTAGTCTGTGTAGGGTTGGCTTTGTGGTCATGAAATTCTTTAGTTGTTCTTTGTCATG
>NDGM011151395.1:0-21811 GCA_002564305.1 Octomys mimax | reverse complement strand
GTGTTTCGCCGAGCTTGTTCCAAGTAGGTGCTTTAGACCACTGAGCCATCTCGCCAGCCCCCAGTTAAGTATTAAGATTCTTCAGAAGCAGATAATTTTGCCCATGAGTAATACGCTAAGCTCCTTTGATTAACATCTGAATTAATCTAGAAATATTTGAATTGAGGGCCAATGAGATACCAAATAATCAAAACTATTCTGATAAACTGAAATATTAATTAACAGGTTTCACTTGGAAGAGAAAGTTGTGTGTGAACAAATGAGGTTGGGATGACACATTCCCTCCCCCTGGCCTTTCCAAGGGAGGCATAATACATATCTGTATATTAAGGATTCTGGGAAGGGCAATATTTATAGATATGTTTAACTGTATGCATATGACCCTCCTTATCTAAGCTCATGTTAATATCTTAGAAAACACAATTTTAGAAATGCTTACAGTGTCAATAACCCTCTAGATTAGCAATCAGAAACTTTCCCAGAGTGTCATATACTGCCTCTTAGCTTGCTTTCTTTAGAAGTAAATCAGGGGCTGGGGATGCAGCTCAATGGCTCAGTGCTTGCCTGACAAATGCAAGGTCCCGAGTTCAATTCCTGGTGGGTAGGATGGCCTGCTCACCCCACTATCCTAACTGAACTACCACATCAAATGAGTAAATTATCTAACATCACAGCAAGAAAGTTCCCCCTAGGCAAGGAATGGGCTCCCAGTCTTTGTCCCCACAACCCCTGCCCCTATAGCCCAACATACAAAAGTGCTAGGCGATTTCCTAACATTCCGTAGAGTGTTTAGTGCTATCTCCCCACCGCCACCCCAAGCCCAAAGGAATTACTATGCCACTTCTTTGGAATTCCCTAGAATTTCTTAGAGGTCTCCTTTGACAGATATGGTTGGTAGGTACCAGCCCACTCTTCCTTGGAAATGCAGGGTGGACCAGAGTAGTCAGGAGGAAGCTGTGCACTTGGCAAAAGCTCCAACTGGGGCTCACACCCACCTGGCCACAACAGCCGTGCAGACATCTCTTGCAGGAGAGGTGGGTGGGACCAGAGCATGCAGGAGCCTGGGGTGCCTCCCAGGAACACAACCACCCTCCTGTGTAACTACCTGAGAGTACTCTCATAGTACACAAGGCACTCAGCAATGACCCGTTCAGCTGGATCAATACTACATCTCCAGGAGGGAGAGCAATCTAAACACAAACAGTATCACAGCTCTGAACAAGACAGCGCTGTGACAAAGGACTCTGACAGCCTCTCTTTCCCACCCAGGGCCATAACCCAGCTCCTATTCAATATAGAGTTCCCTATTTCAACAATCAATAATCACATTTTTTCCTTCAAACAACTGTTACTTTCAAGTTTTGCTGCTTTTCTGTTTACCTCACAGGGGCCCCAGGATTTGCACCACTTCTACAAGGTCATGTGGTCAGCGAAATGTAGGACAAGGAATTGGTTTTTTCTTCTAATCACCAAACCATAAGGTCTTTGTTAAGGTCAAAATTACCATGAAACATTATTTACATAGTACACAAGGCGCTCAGTTCTGCAGCTGTTACAAACAGGAGCCACAACGTAAAAGAATAAAAAAAATCAAGAGATAAGAAGCCCTTCACTTTACTTACTGTTCACGTAAACAGTAAATGTCACGGAAGCACTGACATCAGAGTTGGACACGAGAAATGTGTAAGTGCCTCCTTCGGTCGCTTTTAACCGGGTGAGATGAAGCTCGCTGACATATCTACAAAGAAAGGACAATAAATCAACCCCTGTGGACAGTCTGCCTTAAAGCCACGTCTTTTTCATAGTTTCCACATGGAAATGTGTGTCTGTTTGGAGGAAAACAGGATTCATTTAATTCAGTATGAACAAAACCTGTACCAAGAAACACACAATTTGGGGCAGATGCCTACCGTGTGGGTGCAGACAGGCGCTCAGGCGGCTCGGCCTCTCCAGCCCGTGCTCACTCCCTGCCCTCAGCTGACCTGTGAGCGTTTCCTGCTCTGCTCTGCCGGTCATGCCCACTCCAGCCCCACCTCACCCGTGCTCTGCTTGGCTGTGAAGCCTCCATCTGGCGAAGCCGCTGGCACCCACGAACTCACCATCTTCTCATGTGCCACCCCACCTTGCTGCCTGCAGAGCTTGAGCCCCCGGTTCCGCGCCTCCCTTACACGCTGTACGGCTCCTCCCAGAGGCCCTGATCACATCTGTCATTCACATTACTGCTGGACTTCTGGGGTGCCAGCGCTGGTGTGAAGATCCCATGGGCTCCCACGTAGGCATCACAGGAAGCAGTGCCCGCGGCTGCACTCACTCGCCTCCCACACCACACACCTGCCAACCTAGTCTCACTGCGAGCCCCTGCTAGCCGCACACAACTTCCAACCTGCACCTCTAGTGCACCCTTCTCTGTCCTGCACCTCCAAGTGGCACGCACCCACCCACCGCCTTGCTATAGGAGCAGCTATCATGCCGCACCCCACAGGCCTCTCTGACACCACCCACACATGTTGAGAGCCATGGAATGTGGACAGTCCAGCAGGGTCTGCAGTCCACCACTGACTTCAATGGGGAGAGCACCCAAGGTCACGTGACCCATGACCTTGCTTGGCTCCTCTCCCCATATGTCAGGTCTCCTTTTCTGCATGAATCCTTTGCTTCAGAATTCTTATCTCTGGCTCTGCTTTCCAGAGATACTTCCTAAGATATCTTGTACCTGGATGGACATCTTCATTCAAGAGTCCCTCTTTGACCTCAATTTAACAAATTCCAAACTGCCCACACTATCCTTCCACAGAAACTTGCCTACCTCCTTTCCTTGTATGATATGGCCTCTTATCATCTATCCTTTCAGAGCACCTTTAGTTCTTACCTCCTCCAGTCCCCTTGATCACCAGGATACCTCCAAAACCCATTGTCTCCCCAGTAATCCGTAGTCCAGGATACCATCATTTCTCACCTATAACCCATCCTCTAGCAGACAACATTTCCTGACTGAAAAAGCACTCCGACTCTCTTCAGGCACCTACTTCTGGTCAGCCATTTGCTCTTGGTCAAGTTATTTCACCCTTCTGTGCTTCAGCTTCCTCTCCCAAAAGTGGGGAAGCAAGAGCACCTACACAGAGGTTCATGAAGACAGAGGGAGTATGCACAAGGCACTTAAGAACTGCCTGACAGGAAACAGAGCATGTATAAAGTATTATTATACTATCTTTTTATTATAATATTTTGAGGATCAAATGAGAGCTGTGAGGTAAAAGTTCTTGAGTTCACTGCCCAGCTCAAAGCTATGGTACTTAATGATTCTGGTTCCTGTGATTTTTCCCCCCTTAGAGTCTTAAGAAACAAGTAAAAGGTACCAACTTGCCTCTTTCTCTGTAAAGCATCACTTATTTTACCCTGAATATGATTACTGCTTTGGGCTGTCCTCCAAATTCTAGGAAAGCACTATCTCTCATTTTACAAATGAGAACACTGAGGTGGAGGTTCTGTGTGCGCATGTGCACACACCCGTGGACACGAGAAGCACAGCCAAAGGGAATATTCAGATGAGGACTTAAGTCTTCCTTCCTTACCTGGGACTCTCCCTCGCACTGAGGGGTGACAAGAGTGTCATCTGAGGAGAGGGGCACAGGCATGATCCTCCAGGGCAAGGCCCATCCTTACCTGATGTTACTTTTGTTCTCAGACTTGGGATAATCTTCCCATTTGTTGGTGGAAATCCTGTTCATATACATCCACTGCTGGTGTTGCGGTCTGGGGTATGCCTCATAGTCAACAATCAAATCTACATTTTCTCCATCATTTACAAATATGGTAGTGTTCATCATTGAGAAGATATTAATGAATCCTTTATCTAATTAAAATAAGATAGAAACTGTTATCTACTAGCACTATCTTGACCAAAGAAAAGTATTACCTCCTCTTGGGACTTACAAGATGATCAACTGCCTGACTTCCAGTACTTAGTGGCAGTAATAACTAAGGAAAACCTAATGGTTGGGTTATCTTTCATTTTGCCTTTGGAGAACCACTGTCCTAATTTGAGAAGGTAGACACTAGAAAATACTGACTCTTCCCATCTCAGTCTCTGAAGCAGCTCTCTGAAAGAATTTGTCATCATCCCAAAGGGTTTCTCCATCTACTATGTCTTAATGTTTATTAGGTTAAAATGTATTTGCACTACACAGCCGAGATTCAGACTGCAGGAATTTATGTGATCAGAAAGTGTCAGAAGTGAAAGGAAAGAGACATCATGTCCAATAAAGATGTCAAAAGAATGCCACTTCGTATATGAAGAAAAATAAACAGGCCTTCTCATATGTATTACTGATAAACCAGATAGCATTTTAACAATCAAACCACACTTTTAACCAAACCACAGAGTGGACTCCCCTCTGGCTTTTAGAGAGGGGACAGGTTTTGAAGTTTTCTGAAAGCAATAAAAGGAAAAAAATGTCTAATGTTTCAAATACATAAACATTACTGGACACAGTAAAATTAATTAGGGTAACGGAAAAAAAGACAATAAAATATAGAAGAAAAATTGGCTAAACTAGCAATTAAAAGTATGATACTGCTTTTCACTTATTAAAAATAGCAAAACTAATTTAAAATAAATTCAACAATCTCGCAAGTGTGATAAAAGTAGCACGCTGTTTTACACTGTAAAACTGGCACAGTTCTTTTAAGAAAGAATTTAGCCATATAGATTTTTTTTATAAAATCTATTTTTAAATCAAATCCTGTAATTTCCATTAGAGTGTTTCTTAAGATGGAGATACATACCAAAAAAGTGCCATTTGTACTGTTTATCATTTTTAAATGACAAAATAAAGAACTGACTAAATAATACAGCCCCAGAGATGGTCATATAAGCAGCAGCTTGAAAAGAGGCACTAAAGTAATTGCCAACATTATTTTTATAGTCGCTATTTATAGAATGTTTACTACATGCCAACTGCCCTAAGCAAACATTTTACTTAGTACACACAATGTTTACTCTTCCATCAATACTGAAAAATAAAGATTTGACCTCTATATTATAGACAAAGAAAGAGGTTATAGATTGAAAGCCTCTAATTTACAAACAGAGCATATAACCTCTAACTTACAGATGAAATAGATGATTTCTGTTTGGCTCAAAAGCCACACAGCAGAGACTAGCTTTGACTACACGTCTGAGACATCAAGGCTGGCCTCTGCTTTCTATAGCATATCCTGGAGTCTCTATGTATTTTAGGTGAGAGACAGTAAGAATATAAATAAAATTGTATGTATAATTAAAACTCATATACAAAAATAAAAGCAATGTATCAAAAAAATCCTAAAAATGATTATATTAAGTTAATAGGATTAGGAAAGAATCTTAACTTTATTTTTCAAACCTTTAACATGAACTATAAAATGATCATTCACATTGATGCTAACTAGTTACATACACATTTTATAAAAGGTCACTATAGTTTCTGCTGTTCTTTAGTTTCCTATATGTTCAAAAAATATGGTTGCACTATCCTTTTTCCACTGTACCAATTGTAAAAAAGGATTTTTTAGATGAGAATGAAAATCATCCAGATAAAGACTGGAGAAAGATGGAAATTCCCTGGAATCATAAACAATATATTCTCTGCCCTTCATTAAGCCAATTAAGGTTAATTTTAAGGCATAAATTTCAACCTGCATGCTACATTGAACTCTCAGGTTGTCAAGCTCAGAAATTCACAGTACAAATGCAGAATATTGAAATATTTCAAATAATATTTGCACTGAGATCATTTTCTTCACAATAGTCATATATACATACTTAAGTGCCCCTGAATGTTTTGTTTCCTTTGCTCAGCGTGCCTCATAACCTCATAACGGAACAGAGCTTCAAATTCTCACTGCTATAAACAAAGTATCAAAGAACTAAGTTGTTCTAGTACAAAGTATGATTTTTTTCACATACTTACGCATTAAGAAATTAGTGATATGCTAACAAGTAATCAAGTGCAAACTGTTTACCTGACAGTTTTATGGAATCTATTGCCTTTTCTATTCTTTACACAGCCCTGGCAGTTATGAGACTTTCTCAGAAAAGCAAACACAGGCAGAGCTAAAGCAAGGTACACTAGAAAGCTAAGTGGCAAAGCCCACCACTCAATCTCAGCCAGCTCCTAGCCACAGATACAGCAAGGAGTAACTGTGTGACATGATGGATTATGTTAAATTGCTTCACCTTTTCTACTGTCTGCCGACAGCATCATCATAAGCATAATTCAGCTATAAGTTATTATTTTAAAAGTTATTTAAAAACAGGGCAACTCAGGATGGTCCCCCATCCTTCTTCTTTCCTCACTCCACGATGTCCCCAAATCTCAGTCTTATACCCTAAGTATTACTTTTCTCTTTGTCTCTTCCCATTCCTATTCCACCACACCTCACTCCCAAAACAATATAAAACTAGATTCAGATTTCACAGCCAAAGTCTTTCCAGTCACACATTTATAATTCTTGGAAATTGATGAATGGATTTTTCAAATCCGATTACATACAACAATATGCTCAAAACATCCTTACTAATTGCTTTCTGGAGCTGAAGCTGATATATCAACATGCTCCCTAATCAACTTAGCAAATTAGTGCTTATGGCGTTTAATATTTTAAAAGCATAGCTTTCTATTCAAATTAATAAATGGCTCACAGTCACGTTTAGGGACAAAGTAGTACTCTTTCTGTGCGCTGACTCTGTAATTGCAAGAGAAAAGTCTTTTCTGGTTCAGTCTGGTTGAGATCCTGCCCATTAGAGAACATCTTTTTTTTTTTTTTAAGCAGTACAAGGGATCGAACTCAGGACCTTGCACTTGCCAGGCAGATGCTTACGCCGCTGAGCTATATCCCCAGCATGTCCATTAGAACATGGCTTCAGAAACACCAAAATTTTATGAGATGATTGTGGGCTAAATCAGAGCTTTAATACTGCTACATAAATTATTGAAGAAATCCGGGAAGGAGAGAGGACAGATAGGAAAGCAAATATGGTGTCATTTTAGTAATACTCGGGATAGCAAATTTCACCACCCTGCGCATTTAATCAAGGCCAAGCACCAAGAATATGGTTACATTAAAAAGACAAGAAAACAGATTAAATTCAAACAATACTCAGAAGTTCTTTTAAAAAACACAAGTGAAATAATTTTAAAATAATTATTTTGTTTTCAGTAAAGCAGACATATCAAGCAACTCCCCTGTTCTCTTCAGTAGATGCTAGGGTGGGATTTCTAGAGTAGGGAAGTCAAGGCTAAATGAATTTTAATACCTGCTATGACAGGGCTAGGTGCAGGTGAGCATGGCTGTGCGGATGCTGTATAGAACCCATGTCACAAGGAGCCTCCTTCCTGAAGGCTTAGGTTACAATCTTTATGTTTTCAGAACATGTGAGGGAGAAGAGAGGCACGAGAGGCCCAGTTCACCCCTTACCAGAAATGCACAAGGGCCAAAAAGTGACAAAGTAAGAAGCCACAAGGCAGGGGAGCCCTACTACAAGCTTCAGAGAAACACTCCAGTCTCTGAGTATTTGTGCTCTCTGACAAAGTCTACAACAACTTCAAAACTCAGATCTTTCATCAAGGACTAGAATTTCAGAGAAAGCCCAGCTTCCACTTGTACTTTGCTGGGTGGGTCGGTTGAGGAAGACAGGTTTAACTTCAGCAACATCTTTCTACTTTCCTCTGTTAGACGGGTAGAACTTACTTCTGTGTGCCAGTTGTAAGATGCCACAGGGATAGTACTCATTCATTCATTCATTCAGTGATAATAACATTCTAAGAATCTGTTCTTGGAATTCCATTTGCATAAAAAGGAAACTGTCTAGTAATTTCTTCTTTCACTATTGCCAGTAATTTATACATTCCCATAGAGATATTTACCTACTACTTTCAGAGTTGTTGTGACATTTGCTGATCCAAAAGTATTATTGGCGTAACACATGAACACTCCAGAGTCATTAACTCTTGTTGAGCTGATTGTCAACGTTTCCTGGCGTTCATAATTGAAGTCACCCCGGTGCCAGCTACTACGTTTTACCTGTGCTTTAGTTAGCTGGTTTCAGAAGGGAGGGAAAAAAAGTCAAAGATTACCATATAATTTATATTCAAGATCTTTCCTAAATTAAAAATAGCAGCAATTAACTTCTTATTAGCATTCATTATACATGACTTAAGTAGGAATAATAAAACATCATGACAAGTCTGTCACTGGAACCCTTCATATTACAGAATCATATTGAAAGACAGCCATTACTAATGATTGCAAAAAACAGGGACACTAATTTCAAAGTCTCTATAGTATTAAATTTTAGAAGTTACTATATTAAGCAGTTACACAACACTGACATTTTCTGAGTCAGCATATGCATATTATTGCCTGTTATTTATCTCATTCTATTGTATATCCAAGTGATGATGAAAACACACTGCTAATAATAATGGTTTATTTTATTAACATCTCTTATCTGGAGAAATGAAAACAGAATCAAACTGTACTCAACTAACTCGTAAATTCATCCTATGTAATTTTGACGATTCCAGAAGGGAGTGCCAAGGTATATGTACCATAAGATCAAGGTACCAAGCATCTGAGCAGCGGCTGAAGAGGAAGGACTGAGAATTTACCTTTGCAGTCTCCCTCCCACTCCGTATTTGTCTACAGACAAGATCCTGCAGAGACTGCTTGATGGATCGATTGATCAATCAATCTATCTATCTATCTATCTATCTATCTACATATCTATCTGAGCTATACACCTCTCTTAAAAAGATTAAAGAATAGAAACAACTTTATGCCTCTTCCAAATTTTCTTTTTTAATTTTTAAATTTATTTTACTTTTTTTATGTATTTGGTACAGGGTCTATAGGGTGTCACTACACAGATCAGACCTGTAGTGATCCTCCTGTTTACAGCCTCCCAAGCACTGGGATAACAGGTGCGTGACACGATGCCCAGGGTCAATTGCTGTCTCCATGTGCCCTGGGGGAGGGGCTGGCACAGCACGTGTTGTTGCTAGGGATCAAATCCCGGTCCCTGCTAAATCTTCTATAAGGCACACATTCCTAATGGCAAAAATAAAATAATTAAAAAGCCAAAGTGCACAGGGGCTGCTATAGACAGGGAATGAGCCCCAGCACAGTTCCTCGGAGGCTATGGTGGTCCTGACATGGTTGGACTAGAGGTCCGTGTGCCAAGTCAGAACAATCCCTCTGTAAAGTAGCTTGGCAATATGGTCATACCCTGACAGTCTCAGTAGTCTATTTCAAGAAAATAACTTTAAAAAAAGACAAGAACTCCAAGATGCTAACCTGATGCTGACCTAAGTGTCTATCTGGTAGAGACAACAAAAATTCTGACTATGTGACAAATAAATGCTAATGTTACCTAAACATCATACATGGAATCGATCTTAAAACTACAACCCTGTGATAAAATATGCATGGGAGAAGAGACAAAAAAATATGAAAACAAATTGTAGGTGCTGTAGCATTTATAAAGATGGCAACTTGTGACCACTAAGCACTCAGCATTTGACAGCCCAAATAGATATGTTGCACATATGTTTAAAATGTTACAGATTTTGATGATTTGACATAGAAAACTAATGTAAAAAATCTTACTAATAGCTTTTATATTAATTATAGGATGAAATAACATTTTATATACTGGGCCAAGCAAGATATATTAGTAAAATCAATTTTACCTTGTTTTTGCTCTTTGCAACGTACGCACAAATTGAAAATTACACATGCGGTTCATTCATGTTCTACTTTTGCTATATACCATTATTTTCCACAAAGGTGGGACTGTGCCTATGTCTATTTTTTTACTAAAGATATTATGTGTTGGGAATTTTTTTGGTGGGGTGAGTGCTGGAGATTCAATCCAGGGCCTTGTACTTGCTAGTTGTGTGCTCTACCACTGAGCTATACCCTCAACCCAATTTTTGTAAGAAGTTTTACATCAAAATAAGCATGCATAAAAGGTGACTGCTGGTGGCAAAGAAAACGCAAGGAAGTTGTGCCCTCCTGGGCAAGTCAGATCCCACCAGTCTTAGCTTGAGTTCTAAGAAGGTTATGAAGAAATGAATGGGTCTTCCAAGGCCCTTCTGGGTTGGAAGCCACTCCTTCTGAGTTTCTTGTATAATTGGCAGAAATCTGTCATTTTTCTGCATGAGATCAATAGCTAAAGAAGTAGCAGCAAAGCAAAATGACCTGTTCCTACTGGCCCTTGAGGCCACTGTTTTTCAGCTTTCTCTCCAAAAGCAGTGACAATGATTAGACAGCCTTTTTTTTTTTTTTTTTTTTTTTTTTNTTTTGCAGAACTGGGGATTAAACTCAGGCCCTTGCGCTTGCCAGGCAAGCACTTATTCTGAGCCATCTCCCTGGCTCCGATTAGACAACATTCTAAACTGAACATATCTTTCCTCTACCTCTTTCAGGAGGCCAAATGTGTTCAATGGGGAGGGAAGCAGGAATGTGGGACTGGTCAATCTCAGGCCAATTGACTTGGTCCTAAGCGAAGCAATAGCTACATATAAACCAAAAGCTCATAACATGGGATACCGTCAAACTCAGAACTAAAAACAAGTACAACACTAGACTTCAGAACCACTAGGAAAGCTAACCAAGATGAGTATGTGTTAAATAAATGTCAAGATTCTTCTTACACTTACATAAATCACTGCAATAACCCCAAAACCCATTTTTACCCTATATCTCATGATAAATTAACCTTATTCTAAATGATTAAAATCAAATATTATGATTTTTAAGATACTTTAATAGTGCTAACAGTATTCCAAATTAAGCCAAAAATATCAATAAAAAATTCATGGGTGAACACTGGCAGTGAGCCAGGAGCCCCATCTGCAGTCACACATCACATATTGTTCGCACAGAATTTGGTTTTCTTTAACCCTTGGCAGTGCACACTGGGATTTCCCCAAAGAGCTCCCAGCACTAAAGGTTTATCTACCAGCGCCAGTGGATTAATTGGGAATGGCACGCCGGGCTCATGGGAAAAGTGGTGCCGAACCAAACCGCCTGGGGCAATTTAATTTCTCATCTCAAAAAGGCTACTTTTCAAGTTATAGAGGCTCAAATGTACACACAGTCTAAATTGTTCTCTCATCTGAAAGCAAAGATTATAGAAAGCCAATTAATATGGTACTGTGTCCTGTAATGTTAGCCAAAAATCCATACAGATGCCATTATTTTTATTTCATTATACAATGTGAAAACTAAAATGTGTTTCCCTGGGCCATTGGTTTGAAAGAACAAGTCTCTGATACAAACCATCCTCCAGCCCAGTGGCAGGCTTGATGTAGCCAGATATGACCCACCACGTCTACGTGACCACCACCCCAACACTCTGCACAGGCTCCTTGTCTCGGCTGGCTGCTTAGCAAAGAGCTTTTAAATAGGCGTGAAATTGCCAATGTTGAATATAGGGAATGAGGAAGAGGACAAATCAAATAGAATACGTTTTTCTAATATATATATATTAGAAAACACACACACACACACACGCTTATAATGAAGAGAAACCAATGCTAGCCAGTTAACCAAGTGACCAAGATAATTCAAAACTACTATTAAAATCTTGTTCAGTCAGAATCCCAAGGCAAAAATTTATAGAAATTAAGACAATTTAAAACTTCTGTTATATTTGATATACGTACTGAGAGAGAGGGGGAAAAAAAACCTTCAAATAAAACTAAGTCTGATGCACTCCTGTAATCCCAGCACCGAGAAGGCTGAGACAAGAGGATTGTCATGAGTTTGAGGCCAGTCTGGACTACACAGCGATCAGGTGAACCTGAAATACAAGCAAGACCATCCCAAAACAAACTAAAACAAAACCCACCTACTTAAAGTTGGCCTGGGATGTGTCGCAGTGGCAGAGTGCTCGCCTGGCATGTTTGAGGCCCTGGGTTTGATCCCCAGCACTGGGTGCAAACACACACACCAAAGATGTGGCTACCATGGCAACTATGTACAGCAGCCATTGAATACGCATTTGATAAACGAATGAGAACCTGAACAAGTCCAAATGCTGCAGCTTAAAGATAACCATCTTATTCATGGTAACGAAAACAGAAAACCATTAGCAATTTCATCTCAGGTAACCTGCCTCTAAGGAGGAAATCAGATCCCTACCTACCACCAAAACTCTCAAGTGATAAGGCCATTTTGGAAGGAAGAAAAGACCTCTCTTGTTCACATCTAAGGTTGTTTATGTTTTGTAAATATGGAGTGGAAAAAAGGTAACTTTTTCTAAGTCATCTGGCTTGAACAGCACAATAGCTTTAAACAGAGCTATTTATTCATGCAGCTAACCATTTTTTTTTCTTTAATGTCCTTACTCAAATCATTCAAAGAAACAGCATTAAGTAGTAACCCGAGGCTGGCGCTCTCTACAATTTTCTCAGAATTTACAACATGACAGCTATTTGTCACTAATGTGGAAGTACATAATGGGCAGGCATGCATCTGAACGTGCCCAGACAGCGTCAGCTAGACAGGCACAGCAACGGACCCGTGCCCTGCACACGCTTTCAGAGAAGAACCCTAAAATCTCCCACGCAGACAGCAACACATTAAGACAAATGAAAGGAGTTACCCACTCACCTGACTGCTCTCCTTTATCCACATCGCTCCCACAGAGCTAGACACATCTTTTATTGTGCATGTCACCATAAATTCTTCCCCTTCCCTCAGAAGATAGCTGGGTTCAGACACAGACACAACTGGGATAGCTTTGATGGCTGGAAGAAAAAGAAATGTGGCCCTCTAGTAATTGGCTCTATTGTACCATGAAATTTTAACTTGCCTTCCCCCCCCCCNTAGCTTCCTCTGTTATCTTTTAAATAAAATACAAAATGTGGTACTGACCTACCCGTATTGCTCGTGTATCTGAAGACCTCCACAATTAAGTCACATATCCTTAGGTAAATTCCTTAATACTGAATGACAAGGTAGGCATGGCTACCTGAGATCATAGTGCTTCTGGAAAATGCTTTTATAAAACAGAAAGCCCTGGCATAGTAAAGCAGCTTTATGATTTCATGGGTCTGACTTATACATAATTATATTCATTTAACTAAACAGGCATCATCTTTCTCCCTTCTTATACAAATAATACCTTACTTTCTGCTGAAAATCCCAAGGTGTTTTTTTTTTTTATTTCTTTTTTATTGTTTTGTTTTGAGACAGAATTTCACTATGTAGTCCAGGTTGGCCTAGAACTTACTTTGTAGCCCAGGCTAGTCTCAAACTTGCAGCAATCCTCCTACCTGAGCCTCCCAAGTGCCAGGACTACATGCGTGCTCAGCTAAAATCTCAAATTTGAAATAATCATGTTTTCCTTAATTTGAAAAAGCACCTTTTCTTCAAAAGCCCTAATAAATACTCTAAAGCTGAATATCAACTAATATCAGATTAGGTAATTTCAAAATCTAGATCATGTTCCAGTACTGAAATATTATTTATAACGCCACAATAATAATCAGGCTCACTGTCACTTGTTTCTTTCTTTTTCAAATCTCAATAAGTTTGAGAAACCATCAAAATTGATTGGCTACAGAGAAAAACCAATTCACATGTCACTAGTACATTAAAGAATGAATTAGTAATCCCAGAGACTCAGGAGGCTAAGGCATGAGGATCATAAGTTTCAAACTCTGAACAATTCAGAAACCTTGTCTCAAAGTCAAGGGCTGGGAGTGCAGCTCAGAGGCAGAGCATTTGCCTAGCATGTGTGAGGCTCTGGATTCTACCCCCAATGCTGGGGGGGAGGGGACGGCTCACTGGTAGGTCATTTCAAACAGTGTGATTAAAACTTCCTCCCCATTGGGTTCCTTACTGTGCAAATGCATGACGCAATCACGCAAGTGTAAGACCACCCAAGCTAGTAGATTTATGGCCATCCCAGGATGGCCTAAATGCCAGTCTGCAGCAGATGTACCCACCCCAGCTAGTGAAAGTCACCGATCACCACTTGGGCTTGGGATTGTGAAGTAACAAGCAGCTGTCTCAATCTGGAAGCCGGGGGAGCTCCTGAAGAGCCTGGGTCCTGCTTGCCCACACTAAGGCTGACCAGCAAGGAAGGGAGAAAACAGCTAGATGAACAGAGTCTCTGGTGCCCAGAAAGCACGGGCCATACCTGCCCTCACTTTCAGGACGAATCTGTCCGACTGCACCGACTTGCCCTCCCGGATGGCAGTGCAGCGGAGACAGAGGCGATGGTAGGCACGCTGCACGTTTTTGATGGTGATGCCAGCCTTGGGGTCAGGCACAAACGTTAGGTCCTTGGGGAGAGGCTTCCCCTCACACTCCTTGAGGGAATAATTGGTCATCTCTGGATCTGTCAGTGGACAGCGGACCAGCGTGTCATTATCTTCCTTCCCATACAAGGGAAGGCCAACAAGGAAAGGCCTGGCAGGATCTAGAAACAGCAAAAACCAGTAGTTTAAATGGCTGGTCACAAGCATTTGTAACAGATCTAAAATGTTGCCTTCTGGGACAGTCAAATCCCTGTGCAAACAAGGCAAAAATTTATCCAGATAGAACAAGTAACAATTAACATTAAACACTTGCCACATGTCTGCAGTAAGGTTGGACCACTACATACTTACCTTATTTAATCTATGTAATATCTCTATGTACTAGATTGAGTAGGCTTTTCCCAAAATGTTTGAGATAACAAGTATTTCAGATTTTGGAATATTTGCAAAGACTTAACCAGTTGAGTATCCCTAATCTGAAATCTACAGATCATTGTATCATACTGTAGTTGAAAAAAATTCAGATTTCAGATTTCTGGATTTGGGACAATTCAACTTATGTCATTATCACCACTTTAATGGGTGAAGCAACAAGTCTCAAAAGAGTGACATTCCACAGGTGACACACTGGAAAGTGCTGTGTAGTCCTGAAATCTAAATCTGAATGATTCCGAAACTTGAGCTCTTACGAATCTGGGAATATTTTATTAAATTGCCCCCCCCCCAACAAGAGCAGCAGCCAAGAGTAAGCCAGTCTGATGATCCCAACTGAGGGCACACGAAGGTTTCTCCGCCTCTACCCTCTCTGTGTGGGCAGGATCTTTTTCCCGAGCTGCCAGGCTCCAGAACGGTTCAGCTCCCGGAGAGAACCTAGACATCACTGAGCAGGATGGGCAGTGCGAAAAAACATGTCAACCTCCCTCTATTCACATTTCTAAAGAGAACTACAGAACATCTGGAAGAGAAGTAATCTCAAGTACACATAAGAGCTATGCGTCTCCGAGATACCACGGCAAACACTGTGTTCCCCAAGCCAGGACCCTTGCGAGTGAAAGGGGCAGTTTGGGTTATACCACAACCCCAGACATAGGCGGGGAATGGCTCCAGAAAGTGGAGATGTCCCACAAGTGATGACAAGCCTCTGTACTCTACAGGCACAGTCTGTTGCCACCCCCTCTATGAGACTGATAACACAGATGAATGAGTGGGCTCACTGATGACATTTAAAAATCTGCTTTCAAATTGCCCTTTCTAACTGGAAATCAGGTGTGCTAACAAAGCTGAATTTGATATCATTAAGATATACCTATATTTGATAGATTAATTTTTAAAACAATGCCTCTCGGCATTACTAATTTCCCTGTGAATAAGTTACAATAAGATGGTCAAATTATGATGTGAGCTAAGAGTTGGTTATTCTCCCATCTGCTCATTTTCAGCCTCCAGAGCCTGTCTCTTACAGCAATGGCCTGCTTTCTTTTATGGCTGTCACACAGAGTACTTCAGAATCTGAAGATCTTAAATTGTAATCATTATAGATGAATCTAAGTCATAGAAGTGTGTGTCCTCTATGAGCCAGTTGGCTAATTCTAAAGTTTTCCTCAAGTATTCTATTTTCTAACCTATCCTATTAATAAGCAGAATGATATTTCATTACCATCTGGAAATTACAGCATAAAGGCTACCTCAACAATGATGGAACTGTAGCCCAAAGCTTAGCTATGGCTATCTGCATGTACTTCTTCTCAGCCACCCACTTAGGACATGACAACTGATAACTAAGGAGAGGTGCAGTCAATTTCACAGCAATGCTCAGGGGAAGCTTTATCACCCTGATAAGGTATGCTAGAATCGCTAGATTCTCTCTCAATCTCTCTGTCTCTGTCTCTGTCTCACAGTTCCCTAAGGCAAAGCACAGGTCTCCTTATCCAAACACTGCAATGAGGAACCGGATTCTAGCCGTTCAGGAGTCATCCCCAGTACCATGGATAAGGCTCCTTACACCTCAGGCTGGTCTTTAATGACGGCCCCAGGCCTGGTACACCCAGAAAAAGAACCAGGTCTTTTATTTCTCCTCCTGTAACTTGGATTTGTCTCTTAAACAGTCAGTAGCTCTGTTTTTAGTCAACCAAAGGATACAGCCCTGCCCAACAAGATAGCAAAAGCACAGAGGAGTCACTAAATGTCAAAGGAAATGGGGAATAGACAGACAATGGCCACACTTCTTTTTCTTTTGCTTCTAAGAGATCACAACTTTTAAAGGAAATCAACGCTACACACAATTTGTGACAGACATGGGGTGCCTAGCTGAGCAAGCAGCTTTTTGGTTTTGTGTTTTCTGATTTACTCCCTATGAGTGAGCCAAATCTTTTGAAGTGTTGGTCTACTGAGACTTTACAGGACTTTGGCTTCCTGAAGTGTCTTTTTACTAAGAGAAAATATGTAGAAACTCAAGGCATAAAGATGCTCTGTCCCAAAGGG
Organism: Octomys mimax; assembly: GCA_002564305.1. Taxonomy (NCBI): domain Eukaryota; kingdom Metazoa; phylum Chordata; class Mammalia; order Rodentia; family Octodontidae; genus Octomys; species Octomys mimax. The sequence goes on along the minus strand of NDGM011151395.1, from coordinate 5,015 downwards.
CATAATTTATTCTCAAGGTTTACTTAGAACACTGGGACAAATGGGCTAAACACACTGTAATCACATTAGGAAGAACATCATACACTCACACACCTCCAGCTGCGGTCACACTCAAAAGCTACCATGCATCAAAAGCTGGTGGAAAGCGACAAAGAAACACTTGGTGTAGGCTTTCCAAACTCACCCAACAAAATTTCACCTGTGGCTTAGTCAACTACATGTCATCCAAAATTAAGAACCATACATTAAGTCCTCTAAAGAGCAGCATCACAGGAAGCCAAGCATTTACCTCTAACAAATACATAAATGGAGCTGCTTAAGCCATCTTTGTTGATGCATGTGTAATTGCCTGTGTGGATGGCCTCCGCTTTTTCTCTGATCCATTCGCTGTCCTTGTGATCGTTCAAGTGGGGATCCAGGCTCTTGAACGTCCATCTGACAAAGGCTGGATCGGAGCATATCAGCCTGATCTGGTCACCAGCGCTGACAATTAACTCCGACTGTGCAGGAAGGATGGATGGGGGGGATGGTTCCTCTGGACTCGCAGATGGTTGAGAAGAGCCTGCCAAGAAAAATAAGAATCGTGTTGAGTATGATTCCTTGGCAAAAAAGAAGCATTTCTTCCAGGACTGAGTTCCATCTTCCATGCATTCTACAATAAAAATAGGATGAGGCTGCCCTGCTGCTTATGGCGGGAGAGGCAGATCTATCTAATGTTCATCCAGAAAGTCACTGTTTTCAGCCCTCAGGTAAGCCTGGGCCATGGCCCGGTGTGCAAGCCAGGAGCGTGCTGCACTGCACAGCCTCCTTAGGGTTAAACATACAAATAGGTCAACTTTCTATTCTGATTGTGGACACTGTTGTGGTTCTGACATGCTGACAGGCAGCTTAAAAATGAAATTTTATGCTGTGGAAGCCAAAAAATAAAAAATTATCAGCTGATCACCCTTCTGCAGAATGTACATGGCATAGCATCTCTGGGTTTTTCTTCAAGCTTTATCAATTCACTTATTTCCATCTAATTCTCCTTCCATTACAATGTTCATCAAAAGGGGAATCATTCACAAATCTCTAAGCAATAAGACAGACAACATCATCCCCTTATTATAACCAGACAATATGTAGCATAGTCTGGTTTTCAATTTCAGCAACCTAACGCCAAGACAAATTTCCCAGGTAAGAAACCAGTGAATCTAGTTTATAAAGATACACACTGTAGATGCTGAGTATAAAACTTGAACCTTATAAAATTGACATGGCAAAGCGTTCATTCATGACATACACGCATGATCCATGCATCCGAGTAGCTGCAAAAGCACTCACTGTGCTAGGTGTGACAGAGAAAGTACATGCTGGTTTGCCACAAAAGACCATTACATACTTCAGAGCTTAAAACACAAACTACTTAGGTGTCAGAATAATGGAACCATAGCTCTAGGTTTGAAATGAATGAAAAGAAGAAGCTGGCACCTTGACCGTAACAGAAGAGGCAAAGCCAAAGGTGGCACGAGGAATGGCTGGCACTGAGCACGGCACGTGAGGCCTGTGGAACGATAGGAACCAGCCTGGTTGGAATTCAGGGATCCTATGGGGCTATGAGAGGTGAGGTTAGGTAGGGTGCAATTGGACTGTCAAGAGCTCTGCACATCTGGGTGTGACACCTGCCATGTGCCAGAGACCACGCAGACTCACTACATGCTTTTCAGGGAAAATGACATGCACGCGCAGCGAGACACTGCATTGATCTGAGCAAAGGCATGGCAAGCACTGCTTTGCAAGCCAGGTGATAAAAACCCACAATAAGAAGTTAAGAATGAAAAGGAAAACAATAGTCAGAAAAAGAATATATTAACGGTTTATAGGTCTTAGTGGAATAAAAACCCAGGAGGTTGATGCATGGATGATTTAGTGAGGGAGTAGAAGAAAAGGTCCCTGGGAGAGAAGGGCCAGGGCAACAGCGCAACAAAATTCCTGAGGGGCTTTCGACTGCTTTGGTAGGATCATTCAGAAAATAGGTTGGGCATAGTGGCACACCCCTGTAATCCCAGCACTCAGGGGCCTCTGGCAAGAGGATCACCATGAATTTGAGGCCAGACTTGCCTATATAGTGATTTCAAAGCCAGCATAAACTATACTGGGAGACCTGGTCTTAAAGAAAAAAGAAGAGGAAGAAGACAAAGATGAGGGAGAAGGAAGAGGAAGAGGACGAGAAGAAGAAGGGGGAGGGGAGGAGGAGAAGAAAGAGGAGGAAGAAAGAAGTAGTAGTAGTAGTAAAGAGAAAGCAAAGAGTTCATGTGTACAGGACTTGTGCGCTCTTCCATACACACAGCAGGCAGGAGAAAGCCTGACCCGCGTGCTTAGGGAACAGTAAAAGCCATCCAAGCCAAGAGAAGAAAGGGGCAGAAGGGACAAAGAGCACGGGTATGAGGCAGCAACAGTAAGGCCCACACTGGCCATTTACAAGTTCAGGGTATGACCCTAAAAGAATTGGGACACAAGAGCACGGCCCTGAGGGCACACAGTACGGGGGCAGGTAAGTGGACTGCACAGCAGTGGATTGCTTATGATCTGCAGCTCAGATGGTCAGAGTACAGTGACGACTTGTAAAGTTAAAATATTAAAAAAAAAACTACTGTTTAAAGGACCAAATCATCAAAGGAAAAAACCTAAGCACCTGCCTCAAGGATGTAGCCAAGAGGGAGTAGCAACAGAGCCACAAAAGATTTTAGAAAAAGAATCAGTGAAAAGGAAGGAGAGGCAAGGAAGACAAGATGTCAGAAAGCCGTAGAGAGAGGGTGGAGTTCCCATGGTGGGTACAGAGCGAGACCACAGGGCACGAACACCACCCTTCCCTGCAGGTACCACTGGAAGCCCAGGAGCACAGCTCAGGTGAGTGGAAGTTCTGATTGCTCCAGGGCTGAAGGTTCCAAGCGCAGGCCTCCCCTTGGACGCCTATGGCACTGGAAAATAAAAATAAATAAATAAAATCTGCTGCCAAACAGATACGCTCACATGTGAGGATAGAAGGAAAGTCTCCAGGGCCCGGGGACACCCAGAAGTGCTGCAGAGAAGGACTGAAACTGTTCCCTGAACAGTGTGCAGAGGACCAATCTTGCCTGCTGTTTATTACCCAGGGATCTCACCTGGAGGCTCTGATATAGCCCCATTGTGTCAAGCAAAGTACACCTGAGACCAAAACATTGCCAAGCAGTCTTGATTTACTGAAAATAGTATGGTCAGTTATAATCATTAAGTGTTATTAAGCAGCACAGAGATGAGAAGCACTATAAGGTGAGACAATCTGCATCCACCAGGCTCTGCGTCTAAGTGGAGCAGCCAGAATCAGGACACAGGGCAGCTGGGATTGTTTCCAGAGCCCGCCAGGGCAGTAAATAATGCACATAGAAGCAGCAACAAATGGAGGTGCTACTACTGTATTTCAATTGTTTACCCCTTTTCTACAAAGGAGTGGTTCCAACTGAGTCTGCTTATAATATTGATAGTAAATTGGATCCAAAAGTTCTCGAAGGATTTATAGTGCAATATATTTCAGTCAATCCATTTTTTCATGAGTTGGTCTTAATACAACACACACAGGTAGAGTGTTTTAGCACACTGGGTGTGGCTTGCATTAAGACGGTCTGGATTTGCACTCTGGCTGTGCACCACACGAACCCTGGGCCAAGTGACTACTCAGTTCAGGCTCAGGCTCTCCATGTGCAAAGCAGGGCTGGTAGCAGCCCCTATTTTGTCAGGCTTTTGAGCAATAAACACCAAACACATGCTGCACAACTTACTCCAGAAACAGGACCTTTTATTGCCCTGCAAACTGGTCTGGACTCACCCACTTCCTGTTTCTGTGAGAGGCTCCCAGTGTGGCCTCCATGCTCCTGGCTGACTTCTGTTCTGACAGCAGCAAACCCTGGCCATGGTTCTTAGGGAGCCTCTCAGCACATCCTGGTTCCTTTCCTCCCACTGTCCTAACCCAGACAAGCCATACCATGTCACCTGGAGAGAATAACCCACCTCAAGCATTTCTCTGCAAGCCACCTCCACCTCAACCACCTCCTATCCCTGAGATCCACAGCCCCAGGTCCCCTACTCAACCACTTCGTGGGTGGGAGCAACAATGCCTATAACAGATGCAACAGTGGCAGCAGTGAATGCTGGCCTCACAGACAACTTGAGAGCTCTTCATGGGATTCCTTGCCAATTGTTTTCCTCAGACCCAGCCCACCTCTCCCAGTCTGATCAGCTACAGGTTCCAAGAGCAGTTCTCATGTGCCATCTCTCTGCCTTCACCTGCAAGCCACCCCTTTCTCTGAACCTTCTGGGTCATGACGACTGGCCCACCCTAAGCCCTGCCAGCACTGTCAGCCACACCCCCTACTCTGCTGACACTCAACAGTGGACCTAGGCCATCCTCCGCCCACTGCAAGGTCTCAGCCCTCACATAAGCAAAGGATCCCATGCCCCTAGCACAAGCAAAAACATTCCCTTCAATGTGTGAACACATAAAAGGTAGGGCAGCCTCCTAAACATCCAGTCCCTAGAAGGCTGCAATCTGCTGCTGTGTCCCCAACAATGATCTATGTCAATTCTGTCAGTCCACCAAGAAGATGGCTTGTTTCATTGACTAAAACAGTTATGGAGCGAGGGCCATAGTGCACGCCTGTACCCCAGCTACTCAGGATGGATCCCAAGTTCTAGGCCAGCCTGTACAATAGAGGAAGAATCTCTCTCAATATAAAAAAACAATTTTAACAGGTTGAGGATGTAGCTTAGTAGGTAGAGGATTTGCCTAGGGCGCATAAGACCTGCACATTCAAGGTCATTACTTTATGCTTTACTACTGGTTTATGAAATAATTCTTAAAATAATTACCACCAGGAGCATTCAGGGTTTTATTTTCAAAAATGGTAAGTTCAACCTTCTAACTCACACTATAAAACGGAGTTTTATTAGGATGGGACTGTGGATAATGTGTATTCCCTTGTTTCCAAAATATCTTAAGT